>RJWT010014753.1:0-20867 GCA_004365215.1 Cuniculus paca | reverse complement strand
AGCTCAGTGTGAAGGGCCTGGGTTCAATCCCCAGTATTAGGGTGGTGGGGGGAGATCCTGAGGTAGGCATGTATTTACTTTAAAGGAATGTGAAAACTGATACTTATGAGGAATAAAGCATTTTTTCCAAAGATAAGAGGGGACAGACAGCATTTGGTGCCTGTTCTGTGAGTCAGCCTGTGGCCCTAACTGCTGCGCAGTACTGCCCTCTGCCTGCAGGCCCCCTGGCGGAGAGGGAAAGGGATTAGCACTCAGGTGCCTTCCTGTCTGTTTTCCTCCAAGGGCCTAGAAGCTCCCTGGGGAGCAGAATCAAGATTTAATGCATTTGTCTCCAGAGAGTCTAAAGTCACTCGTAGAAGACAATAATTGATAAATATTTGATGCAACAGAATGAATGAACATCTGTAGAGAGCCCAAGGCAAAAGGTCAAATCTCTCTTTTCTTTCTTTCCTTTTTTTTTTTTTTTGGTCTTTTTTTTCACTATTTTCTTTTTTGATATCAGGAATTGAACTCTGGGCTTGTGATTGCCAGGCAGGCGCTGCCCTACTGAGCTACCCCAGCCCTTTCTTTCCTTTCTAACTCTGAAGACACCAGTGGTCTCTTTAGCTCTCAAAACAGGTGAAATTGGTTTGTCTCCTACTATCCTCCCTATGCGCTGTCCTGCGGGCTGAGAAGTATGTCTGGTCCTGTCTGGAACATTCGGGAGTTCCTGGGTTTGGGGAGGGAACAGCCTTGTATTTTGACTCCGCTCAGCCTGCTTACCCTGAGTCCACCCAGCTGCTCCCCTTTGCCCACGAATCAAACGCAGGCGCTAGCACTTGCCATTTATGACATCAGGAGAGGCAGTTTTGGATGCTAAGATTCAGTTTCTGCCTCTGTAAAATGAATGTCTGGACTTAGCTAAAGATGGCAAGTCCAGACATCTCAGAGAGCGAGGCAAGTATTGAGAGGAGACGATTCGAATTGCAGTTGGTATCAGACAACGGACTGGGGTGTGTACCGCTGTGTTATGCACAGGCGCATGCAAATGTGACCATTTCCAGCACTTTTCAAAGGTGCAGGAGGAAGTCTGCATTTTTACATGACATTTCTTAATTCTTAAATGTTGGCACAGAAATGTTTAGAAACACAAAGTGAGCCAAGCTCAACACATCTGTGTATTGAACTCAGCCTGGGGTACAGACTTTAGAGCAGCTGATGTCCACAGTTGCTCCCTCCCCTGAAAGGATTTGGCCTGGTAGCAGATCATCCCTTCAATCAGGGTGGTTTTGGCTCTCTGTACTATTTCTGGTGCAGTTTAAGCAGAGTGGACGAGGGCTTAAGTGTAACTGTGTTTATAAACACCCTGAAGAATTCCATATGGTATGCCGCACGGGAAGTTGGCTTAATTTGAAAAGATTAAATGTGCTCAGGCAGTTGCAGAGTTGTCTGCTTTGCAAATCAATGCAATTCGTCGGTGCTGGCCAGGAAGGGAAGGGCTCTGGAAAGCGCAGCTGCTGTGACCAGCAAGCCCAGCGACAGCAGCATAGGAGGCCAGTCAGTGGCAGCCACTCTCTGCAACATCCGCATCTCTATGCTTTGCACATGCGCATACACACACAGATGTGGTCAAAATAAGGTGACTGTTTAAATTCCTAAAAATGTATTACAGTAAAAGACACAATGCCATTACTCTCCCTCAAAATACCTCCCTGCCCTGGACCTGGAGCACAATTATCTCATCATTGTTGCCACCTTCCGAAGCAGTTCTGGAAGTCCTCTTTCTTGAGTGTCTTTAGTTGCACTGTCATAGCTGTCTCTATGTCCCAAATCAATTCAAAATGTTTACCTTTCCTGGTCGTTTTGGCTTTGTAGAAGAACTTCAAGTCCCATGGTGCCAGAACTAGTGAATAATATTTTTTGTTTTTGTTTTTTGTTACTGGGAATTGAGCTCAAGACCTTGTGCTTGTCAGGCAGTCACCGTATCACTGGGCTATATACCCCACTTATTAGTAAATAATATGGATAAGGACGCATAGCAGTGTTTTCACAAGCCAGCCTTTTATTGGATTGTATTGGGCAGCAGCATTCACCATATTTTTGATCACACCTTGTAAAGACAAATGTGCTTAAAGCAAGGGGGAGTATTCTGAGAGGGATTAGTGATAATGTGTCTTTTACTGTAATATTTTTTTAAAATGTAAGCACACATTGTACTTTCTGATCGGACCTTGTATTCTCCACCTTCTTAAACTATGTCCAAATGAAGCAGATTTCTTTTCCATTATTCTAGGATAAGGTGGGAAATGCTTAGCAGCCTGGGACCAGGTATCTCCGTTGATGGTGGCAGCTTTAAATGGTGCAGAAGCCTCAGGAATCTGAACGCCAGGGATGCAAATCCTACTCGGGCAGTAATCAGCTGTGGGAGCCTGGACAAGTTTTCCCTCTGCCCCTCTCTGAGCCTCAGT
This sequence comes from Cuniculus paca, assembly GCA_004365215.1. NCBI lineage: Eukaryota > Metazoa > Chordata > Mammalia > Rodentia > Cuniculidae > Cuniculus > Cuniculus paca. The sequence continues at coordinate 18,420 of RJWT010014753.1, read as the reverse complement.
TTCTTATATATAAAATGGGAATGGACTTGGGTGTGTCTTAAATCCCTTCCAGCAATAATGACATCTGAGGATCTTGGATCCCCCCGTTCGCCTGCTTAGTATTGTTTCTGCAGTGGGTCATGGACACCAGTTCCTGCTCTTGGGTCCCAGTATGTCAGTGACCATGGCTTTCTGTGGACACCACTTTGAGCAGCTGGAAGGGAGGTCTGGTCAGCCTGGCATGGGAGCCACAGGTGGACTCTAAGGCATGTCCAGATGCCATGTCGTCCCTGCACAGAGCCCCCTTACCTTCCCCTCTGCCATTTCTAGGACAGCTTCAACAGTGCAGAAGAGTGTCAGACACATGCAATCAGGTTGCTTAACCAGCACTCCACAACCCTTAAGGAATCAACACAGATGAAAAGAGGAGGAGTATATGTGAATCAGTCTGTTGACAGAAAAGCAAGTCAAGTCAGTTTAAATAGTAGGGGGCTACTTTAATGTCTTAAGAAATCCAGAGTTATTCTAGCAGCTACACAAATGATATAACTCACTGATGTAATCAAAGGCACATATCTCTTCCATTTCCCCACTTCGTATCAAGTCAATGCTCCTCATTGTAACAAAACAGCTGCCACAGTTCCAGGCATCTATCTTTGCCCAACAATGTTTATTCTATGGGTACCTTTTATAGAGTGAAGATAATTTACAACCCCCCCCCGACTTCCCTAATGATACAATGAGTTATATATCCATGCCTACAACCTATGGCCAAAGGTATATAATTACTTCGGTTGATTAGATTCAAACAATCCAGATTTACCATGGGGCAAGGAGAGGCTCTCCCTACAGCAGAGCAAAATCAGAATTCTGAGCGCAAGGAAGAAGGGCAGGGGCATGACTGTTAGGAAGGCCACTAAGTGTCTCCTTGCCACTCTCGCATCCCACTCTGGGTTAGTAGGGAGGAGGGGAGGAAGGAGAAGAAGAGTAGAGGGAAAAAACAAAGAAGGAGAAAAGCAGAGAAGAGGAGAAGGAAGCATATCAGCTCTGGAATCCACGACTGTGGTCCAATCCATGCTCTTCCTGAGCTTGCGTTCCCTCAGGCTTGAAATGGAGGTAACACAAGACTTTCAGGCATTTAAATGAGGTGGAGGAAGGTGCTAAGCACAGGATTATCACAAAATAGTGTCCAGTTAGTGTCAGGAAGAGAAGATGGAGTGGGAGAACTTTATGGAGAACAGAAAGACTTTTCATATAGGGCCCTTCAATTAATGAGATGTGTATACCACTATTAACCCCTAGATCTCACAATGAGCTAGAATTGTGTTGGTCAGCTTTCTGTTGCCATGACCAAAAGTCAAGAAAAATAACTTAAAGAGAAAAGGTTCATTTTGTTTCAAGGTTTTGGAGGTTTCACTCCCTGGTTAGCTGGCTCCATTGTTTTTTAGGCCAGTGGGGAGGCAAAAACATGGCAGAAGGACATGGTGGGCACATAGTAGCTGAGGACTGGGAAGGGGAGGGAAGAGAAGAGAATAGGTGAGAAAGAGGAAAGAAAAGAGAGAGAGAAAAGAAAGAGAGAGACACTAGGATAAGACACACTGACAAGGGCATGCCCACAAGGACCCACTGCTTTCAGCTAGGTCCCACCTCTCAAGTTTCAATCACCTTCCAGTAGCTCATCAGATTAGGAAATCATCAAAGGATTATTCCTCACGATGCAGTCACATCCCAAGTGCTCCACCTCTGAACATTACTGCTTTGGAAACCACACCTTCAGCACAGGAGCTTCGGGGCAAATCTTAGTTACTTTTCTCATTGCAGAGACAAAAATATCTGACACTCAAAACTAAAGGGGAAAAGGTTTATTTAGCTTACAGTGTGTAGAGGTTTTGGTCCATAATAAGCAGGCTCCAACGCAGGATGGCACATGGCAGAGGGGCAAACGTTTATGGCCATAGAAGATAGTGAAAAGTAACAACAGAGAGGAGAAAAGACCAACCTCTTTCTGTCCTTTATATTGTATGTGAGCTACCCATCCTAGAGCTAGTGAAGCACTTACACCCTTAATTCCAGTACCCTTAATCCCAGCATTACACTATAAGTCAATCACACATTCTAGATTCATCCACCTCCAAAAAAAGCCCCATCTAAAACTGCATGAAACTTTGGGAGGGGCATCTAGACACAAAGTGTAATAGCACATTCCAGATCCAAACCATAATAGACTTCTTTACCATCTTCTTTGAGTATTGAACCAGGGGCTGTATGTGTCTGGCCATGGGTAATAAAATCAGCATGCAGGTCTTCAAGGTTCAAGCCTGTGAAAGACTCAGAAAAGAGAATAAAAATGGAGAAACATATTTTAGAAAGGAATTCATATTACCAAATTCAGCAAATGCATTCTTGTTGCAGCAAAGCATGGAATACTTATGATGAAAAATCTGCTTTTTGCAGATCACTGAACCTTCATCTTCCTGACCATCTATTTAAGCCAATTAGATTCAATTCAACAAGTATGTTGAGGACCAGCTGTGTACAAGGCAAGTTGGCTGGTCCCTAGGATAAACTCAGGTGGGTAGAATACTCTCTTTGTACTTGAAACATTCACAAAGAAAAGCACAGAGTAATTTTACTGATACTGTACATATTATCTTCAAGATGCATTATTTGAATTAGTACTCTTTTCTTCAAAGTCTCACTTGCTGAGTCTGGTGGTGACATCCAGGCAAAGCCTCTGACAGCCAAGGTTGAGTCAGCCTTGTACCTGAGCAGAGGTGTTGCAGTGAGTCTGGTTTAGATACCCACCAAGTCTGTTTCCAGTAGGATATCCTGAAAAACAGGTGATCTGCTTCACTAAAAAGGGATTCTCTGTGGCTAAGCCTTGCTCCCCTGGACTAAGATGTGAACCTCCTCTCTGGGGAAGCCTCTGCCCCTCCTCTTCCTTCCCCAGACAGAGCCAGGATCAGCAGGACTTTCACCTGGAGTGACTGGGGGCTGAACTTAGCTCAAGTCTGAGCTCAACTGAGGTTCCATCTCATCTAGGGGGTCGTCCAGGTGAGTGGGCCAGAAATCTCAGCTACTCCTTCTTACTCTCCTGTCCCTCTGGGGTGTTCTTATAGAAAGGGAATTCGTAGTCCTTTCTCAAAGTGTCCCTTAACCTCTCGGACTATCTCTCTCTGTCCTAGGCAGAACTGGTCTCATGACTCATGCCCTAGTCCAGGAATAACTGAGTCACTCATGTCTATTGCCCAGTGAGCCAAAAATTCAAGTTGTCTCCCATCATCTCCCATGTACTCCAAATGCCATGATGAAATAAGAATGGGACAAGACAATAGTTCTCTCATTCAGAAAAGGGCAGAGCAGGAGTCGCGTGACATTCCTTAGCAACTGGAAAAATCATTCTGAACAGGCTTGGTGAAGCCTTTCTTGTCTAATAGGTGAACTTTATTGATTAGATTAAAATTAAATTCCCTTGTTTAGTTTGCTCTGTTATTCTGGGCCCCTTCCCCTACAAGTGATGAAAAGATTTTGTAAGGTGGGAAATCTGAGGGTTTCCCAGTCTCACTGTAACAGAAAATGCCTCCCCCCAGCCAGTATACTTCAGTTTCTTAGTTGCCTAGGTAACAGTTCCTGTTCCAGTTCCAGTTACTTCTGTCTCTTAGAATCAGCTGGTCACTGTAATACATAGTTGATCACTATCCTACACATTGTATAAACCAATCCCCAGTTGGTAAGCCATTCTGCCTCTGTACTTGCTGCTTGCCTATCTCATATGAGCCCTAGACCATCAAAGATCAGGGCCTGATCTTTTGGGAGTGATCCCAATCAGTGACCATCAATGTAAAATAAATCTGCCTCCAAATCCTGGGTGTTGTTTTGGTGTTTCTACTTGCTGTTGCATCTGCTGCATCAGCTGGAGAAATCAAACGTGCTGACCTCTTTGGTCACCAGTTGTTGCTTCCACAGACAGAGCAGGGACCTCTCCAGTTCCAGATGGGAAGGCATGCCCTTGAGATTTCTTGAGTCTCCTGGGAGGTCTGGAGGATTCCTGGCTCCCCACTCAAGCTACTCACATCAGATCCTAAAGAGAGTAGGACACAGTCTATCTGTCTACCTGCCTACCTGCCTGATTCCAGTAAGACCCTTGGAGGCACGCCAGTCAATCTGTCACTCTTGCTCAGTTCAAGCAGAAGAGCTTGATCAACTCTTGCTATTAAGGCCACCCTCAAGGGAAAGGGGGCTGGAATGTTTAACCTCTGAGTGCCTGCTGAATGAATATGTCAGTGAGTGAAATGGACAGTGTAAGTGTTGTAGTCAGGAGTTACAAGGAGAACAATTACATACAGGACACAGAATTTATAATACTATTTTATGATGGTCACCCAGAGTTAAATACAAGAAAGTGCATGAAATCTGTTCACAACACTAAAGACCTAGAAAATTCAGCCGAGGGCCTGGATCCCACAGAGGCCCTCCTCCCAAACCTTCTGCCTAACCTGGTCAGATGGCATTATCTAATGCCCACTATCAGCAATTCTTTCTGAGTTCCATATTTTGACTGGGGAAAAATTGGACTGTCAGTCCTTATGAATGACTTGCCATGGCATTTCCCAGAGGTTGCCCTGCCTAGAAACCTAAAAGCAGTTGAGTGCTTCTCAAAGACATCAAAAAAAGGGGGTGAAAAGCCCATCAACCACTGTTACCCAGAAACCTGATGTCCATAGGAAAATTCAGTCTGATAGATGACCATATCCTCTGGCTATGAGTTATAAGGATTATGGACCCCCCCAAAATAAATGCCCATTCAGATTAAAAAAATAAGAACTCTCAGAAGCTTCAACTTGGATCAGATGACAATATTTTCATCAGTGTGACAGGCTCAGATTAGGCCAGACCAGACTCTTTTCTTCAGCTGGGCCACCGGGAGCCCATAGTACCATTATCAGGGCAGCTAAAACTTTTGCCTCTCACCCCTTCTGCCAGGCACAAACTTGAAGCCTGGAAGGACATCTCCAGTGTAAACCAGTCCTCACACTGCTTCTGCGATGAGGCCTCCTCTTTGAGTTAGAAGTAAACATCTCCTTTGCACCAAGTCAGTCAACCTCCCTCTCATTTAACTCTGTACTTTTGACTCTGACTGTTTCCTAAGAGGAAGATATTGCCTGCATCAGCTTAAGACAGATAACCACAATCCTGAAATTCTGGAAACTCTCCTTCCACAGGTATAAATTAAGGACTCACCTCCAGGCATGACCCTCAACCATGCTGTCTCTATGCCCCCCCCCCACACCATTGCTGTCAGATGTTATGGGAAGCATCAACAGGCATCCAGCTACACATCAACCTGATAGACTGTTAATCACCTTGGGCAAGATTCTGTGCTGTCAACAACTCAGCCATCACCTTGCACTCTGCAGCTCCTGATCCATAGACCCTTTTTGGACTAGATTTAAAAGTTGCCTTCCACTGCTTGCGAGTTGATTCCACAAACCCCTTCAAGTGGGAAGATCCTGAGACAAAGACCAGCTCACTTGGACTCAATTGCCATAAGGAGTTAAGAACTGTCCCACTATTTTCAGGTAAGTCCTAGCCATCATGGTCCTCTGAGAGAGGAAAAAATGAAACTTCAAAACTGCAAAGTCTATAGACTATCAAATGGCTAAAATACACCTCTCCTGCCTGTAAAGCCAGTTCAAGATCTCCACACTGCCAATGCCACCACCATTGCTCTCCTTGTATGTTACCTCAGTCTTCTGCCACCCACAGCCTGCTGGTACCCCTTCCTAAACCTAAGTATGCCTTCTCTGCCTTCACAGCTGACCTCACTAGTTTCCCAGAATTATGCTCAAGCTGCCTGCTGAAAAGATGCAAAATCTCTGCTACAATACCTGGCAAAAATTGGTTACAAGAAAGAAACTTTAGATTTCTTGGAGCTTCTATAGAATCTGGATCCTTGAACTCACAAAAACAGTGATATTTACTCAGATTTTCAGCCCCTGGGAGTACCTACCTGTGCAAATACTTGAATCCAGTCACTAAGGGCTGCCTCCTCCCTTTGCCTTTGTGCTCTAATAGCCGCTGTCCTTCTGATCAAGAAAGCTGACAAGCTCACCTTAGACCAAGACCTAACTGCCCACATGCTGCATGCTGTGCTGGGATGAGCTGTTTTTAAAATGAACCCCTGACAGATGCTGAGTACACTCAATTTACAGATGGAAGTACCTCTGTTAGGAATGAAGCCCAACAGGCTAGATATGCTGTGGTCACCTTGGACAAAACTATTTTGGCCGAAACTCTCCTGCAGGGATGATCTGCACAACAAACTGCTTCCTGTTGCTGTTTGGAAACCTGCCCCCGATGACACAAAATAATCCAGTTCTGAGGCCTAATTCCCCTCCAGGGATCTGACTGACTGAAATACCAACTCCAGTCAGAAAAACAACAACAACAACAACAACACTATCTGGTAGTCCCAGAAGACCCATCTTAATCACAGCCAGACCTGCCCCCACTGTATGTTCTTCAAGTCCAAGCTGCAGTGTTGGCACCCATATCCCTGCAGCCAGCTCAGGCTTCAGTGTCTGTGTCACTAGTCCTGACCTCCCATTCCCTACCTAAACTGAGAAGTTTATAGGGTCCTCCTGTGAAAATCATCCCTAGATATGGCTTACCCTTGACATACAGCATACAGGCCACCAGAAATATAATCCTGCCAAAACAGCTTGTAACTAGCTCCACAAAAGTTTAGCTAAAAGATTAGCTATACCTGTAGGCACTCCTACACACATATATAACCCAGGTACTTCCTAACTACTTCTGCAAGTTTCAGAAATTCAGCCTTAGATCTGCTGGAAAAATTTTTCCTGGGCCAGACAGCTTACTCTGAAGAGATGACACACTCAAAGCCTTACTCTGGTCACTCTGGATGCTGACTAGTCCATACATAGCTGAAGCCTGAGGACACAGTTCACAAGATTCCTCCACACCTATTCCCCTTCATTTTTGTATCTTTTCAGGCTGCTTAGTCAGTTTTTGCTTCCCTGCCCCCTACTAGCTGTGTATTTTTAAAAAGGCTCTGTAGACAGTTGCCCCAAGAGAATAGAACAATCAATCAAACACTTGACCAAGATTTGGTAAGTGTCCAAAACATATTGAGCACTCTCCTAGATCAGATTAACTCCCTTATAATCCCTAGACCATCAGAGATCAGGGCCTGATATTTTGGGAGTGATTCCAATCAGTGCTGTCAATGTAAAATAAATCTGCCTCCAAATCCTGGGTGTCATTTAGGTGTTTCTGCTCAACATTACATCACCACTGTTGACATTTTGGGGTAGGTAATTTGCTATTGTTAGAATGAAAATGTCCCTCCAAAGTCTCCTGTGTTCAGAGGTGGTGCTTTTGGAAAGTGAGTGGATCATCAGGTTGTTGTACTCATCCGTGGACTAATTCTTTGATGAATTCATGGTTGAATGTGGCATTAGGAGGCGGAGCCTGGTTGTAGGTGGGTCACTGATGTATAACCTAAAAGAATGTATTCTTGTCCCCAGCTCTTCCCTGCTTTCTCTGCTTCCTGGCTGCCATGGGTGAAGCAGTTTTCCTCCATCATGCCCTTCCACCATGCTGTTTCTGCCTTGCAGCCAGCTGACTATGAACTAAAACATGAGCCAATATAAATCTCTCCTCAAGTTGAGAGTGTTGAATATTTTGTTACAGTGATGGAAATGTGAATAATACAGAAATTGGTACCAGAGAAATGAGTTCATTGCTGTGACTGTACCTGACCATGCCTTTGGAACTGCTTTGTGGAAGAAGTTTGGAAAGGTTTGGAAGCACAGACCAGAGAGTCCTAGGATGCTGTACCAGAGTGTGATGGGTAATTCTGATCAGAGCTAAGATAAACAAAATATTGATAGGAATTTGAACAGTACAGGCCAGGCTCAGAATGCTTCAATTGGTAACAAAGACTGTATTGGACTAGGCTAGAGTCCATGTGTGTTACACTTTTACAAAAATTGTCTACATTTTGCACACATCCTGAGACTTTGTGAGAGACTAAGACTAAGGACAGTGGATTAATTGACTAGTGAGGAAATCTCAAGCCAGCCCAATGTCTAGGCTGTAGCATTGGTACTACTAGCTGGTTTTAGTCATATCTACAGTGAAAATCAGGAGCAAAAGGCAGAGCTGAAAAATATAAAAAGTTTCCAGTATTTACAGGAAGGAAGTGCCTGCAAAGTTGTGTTAAAGGAGAGTATGGTTGCTGAAAATATTATCATTAAAAGAAACCAAGCACTTTCCATCAGAACAACAGGAAAGATGGCTTGAAAATATCTCAAGAATTGGTCAGACCCCATCCTTCTTGGGCTCAAGATAAAATGGTAAACTCCTTTGAAAAAATTTCCTTTGAGAATAGAGTCTCGGGGGCCCTGCTCCAGAAGGGCTGTCTAGGAAAGTGGTTCCCAGACTCAGGTTATCCAGGCACTCAGGGGCTACTGCAATTACAGTTCAAAGGAGACAGCCTACTGCTCCAGCTAGTGGCAGACCTTGGCATAATTAACATGTTTTTCAGGCATACAGGAATGAAAGTTATGATGTGGAGGAGGCTTTCACCCAGATTTCATAAGAATGCCTGGGAAGTCAGCCAGTCTTCCCCTGAGGGCAGTGTAAGAAGCTGTGAGAGTGAAGCAAAAGATGCTGTGGAGACCTCAGGAAATCTGAGATGTTGGGAACGTCTACTGAGGGAAGCTGCAGGCAATGAATAGAATTAGCCAAAGAGAGAGGCTATGTGGGCTGCCACTAACAAGGCCATAGAGGAGGGACTGCTGCAACCCTTTGGGGCTCAGATCTCACCACAGCCTACCCTGACTGCTGTACATGGAGCTACAGGATTTAATGTTTGCCATGCAGGGTTTTGATCTTGCTTTGGCCCAATTCCTTTTTATCCTGTTTCTCACTTTTGGAATGGGAATGTTTACCTGTGCCTTAGTATGTTGGAAGTATTTAATTTCCTTTTCTGTTTTTTCCAGAATTTACAGCTATGAGCTTTCTTTGTATCTCAGAGGAGATTTTGGAGTTGGACTTTTTAGTAGTGCTGGAATTATGAAGACTCTGACAACTCTTAGAGATGGACTAAATTCATTTTGCATAATGAGAAGGACATGAGCTTTTGGAGGGCCACGGGTGTTGTGGTTTAGACCTAAAACGTCTCCCCAAATGTATCCTGTGTTTTGAGGTGTTGCTTTTGGAAGTGTAGGGGCAGATAGAAATAACAGAGGGCAAAAGCCAACAATGAGCATTATAAAATCATCACATGCTTATCTGTGTACCATATACTTGAGAAAATGTATCTTACTGCATCTTTATAAAAGTATTATTCACATTTACTGTATGGCGAACTTGTTCCCTTTTCAGAAACAGGAGCTAAGACCCTGCTTGATCTAGATTGTGCCAGTCCACTGACTGGCACAGTTGTTTTTGGAAACCAGCTCACCCCTCTAAATATGAAGTACATCTCAAACTCACGGGGCATCCCAAGCGGAATGCCCCCTATCTTATAGTTCATTCTGCTGCTAAGATAGCTCTTCTGCTTTCTCTGCATTTGGCATACTTTAAATAAATTTTCACTTTGCACTGTATCAGTCTTCCTCATTTTCCTCTAATAGCTCACTTCTTCATTCTTCATTGGAGTGAGGGTAAGGACCCGAAGAGGTGGAAGATCATTATGGGGAACCCCTAACCCCTTCCTCAAATACTCCTCGACAGATGCATGAGAAGGTGATTGGATCACCAGGGTCCTGTACTCATCTGTGGGTTAATCCATCGATGAGCTCACGTTCATGACTGAATGTGCTGTTAAGAGATGGGGCTTGGTTGGAGGTGAGTCCCCTGGGGAATTACCTGGAAGATCTCGTATGTTCTTATCTCCCATTCCTCCCTGCTTTCCTTACTTCCCTGCTGCCATGGTTGAATAGTTTTTTTTTTTTTCCTCTATGACCTCCACCCTGCTATTTCTGCCTAGGAGCCAGTCAGTCATGGACTAAAACTGTGAGCCACAATTAATGTCTCCTCTTTTAAATCGTGTCAGGTATTTTGTCCCAGTGACTGGGAAGGATGTTTAGCAACATTCCAGTCTCTGTCTATTCAATGTCTGTGACTGGGAGGCATTTCGACCCCAGAAATAACAACAAAAAACAACTACACATTGTCAGACATCTTCTGAGAGACCAATTGTCTTGGTGGAGAATCATTGGTTCAAGGTTTAACAGAAATCCCAGCGTACAGTCTCTTTGGCAATACCGTCTCCTCCAAATCTTAGTACACTTCTGATCAATATGCTTCCATGAACAGAACCACAGCTGGAGTTCTTTCCTAAACAAAATGTTCACATCTGATTTATTTCTTTGCTTCTACATACTTCTCTACTTCATAATATGATCTATATCTTTCTAGTTTCTAAAATCATTCTTGCTACTAGTCACTTGCCACTCATTAGCTGGGTGGTAGGAAACAAGAAAGCTAATTCTGGAGATTGGAAAGATACATTCAGGGACAAAACATTCATGATGAGTTAAAAGGCAGATCACTAAATCGGTGCTGCATGTTAGTCTGGTGTCCAGGCTGTTGTTCACCACAAAAGTAAACTTTTCTATTAGTTCACTGATGGTTACAAAGGCAATCTATTCAAAGCACTAATTTCCTGATGGCTAAGGTTTAAAAACAAATAAAATGTCTTTTTGCCTTCTTGCTTGGCAGTGATGAGCTAGGACAGCAAGTCCAAGGTTGAACTGGCTACCTTGTAGGTAGGACAGGTGGAAACAGAGTTGTGGCACTGAGTTAGGAGAAGGGATGTGGAGAAGGGAAGAACTCTCAAGGTGGCAGAGGAGGTGGAACTAGTGGAGGCTTGAGGAAACCATTGTGATAAACTGCTGATGTCTATTGGGAATGAGGGCACTGGGCCAAGTTCATTCAAAGGGGCCAATGTGGGGCGGCCACCACTTCACACTGAAGATGGTTTATTAATTTGAATCCTCACAAGAACCATGTGCACTTTAGTTTCTTAGCTTTCAACACATCCCACGTTTAAAATTTGTGTTTATATATTCTAGGCTGAAGGAAGAGGAAATGTAAAAATAATTGACATTTCATTCTAGCTATAAAATAATAAATTAAAACAGTAATAAGACCAAATAGCATGCATGGAAGAAATGCTAAACCCGGTGTAATATCCACATTATGGGAAACTGTGCTGTGGTTAAACCTATGCATCAGCGTATTAAGTACTGTACGAGGGCCTCACTCCTGCCACAAGAAAGCAATGAGTTTACATGTTGGTGGGTGCAAAGCCAAAAATACACAATCACTAGATAAAAAAGATAAAAGGGTGGAGAAAGTTTTATTGCAGCAAGGAAGGACAGCGGTGAGGTTATGTGTAGCAATGCTCTTCCTAGAAAAGATTTTGGGGAGATTTATCGGGGAACCTGTACAAAGGAAAGACTTTTCAGAGGCAGGTACATTCCTAGGCACGTTCAGGTCAAGGTCACAGATCATATATTCAACAAGAAAGATGGCAGACGCATTGCTGGGCACGTTCAGTTCAAGGTCCTAAATTATGCGTTCAAAAAGGAAAGACATCAACATAAACACTTCTGGTCACACTCAGGTCCATATTATAATGAGCCAGGTTACTCTAGGTCACCTAAAACAATGAGTTGGAGAGTTTCTTCAAAGAATTTTAAGTGAAACAAAGAGAAAGAACAGCTTTGAAGGGGATTAACAGTCTTTTCGGGGGTGGCAACTGTTCCCCCCTTAAGTGTAGGGATTTGTCCCTACAGGTGTGTGTGATGCTTAGGGCTAACACTGTCATCTTGTTTCATCCTGCTGATGCAGCTGTGAGATAACTTTATCCTTGCCATTCTTTTTTTTTAATTTCTATTTTTTTATTAGTATGTGTTTGCAATACATAATAATGATCACATTCCTTGTGGGGAGTTGGTACAGGTACATAACACATCTTAATTCTTTTTTCATTGCCTTCCTATCTCCTCCCTCTCCTTCTTTCCGTCTCTTGGTCCCCTTCCCTTTTGTAAAAGACCCGGCTCCTTATTTCCTACTATCTATTGTTATGGTTTATATCTAGATGTGCACCCTGAAAACCTCAAGATCACAGGTGGGGCTTTTTTGAGCTGGCTGAATTGAGGGTGTGTGATGCTGAGGTTCAGGGTGTGCGTGGTACTAAGTTAGCCCACTGATTGGAATTGGCATAGTTCTGGGTAGCACCACCAACAGGTTGGTAGCCTGGATAGGATAAGAGGGAAAGGCAGGATGGCTGTTGCTCCTTGCTGCCTTTCTGCCTGCACTGTTTCTGGTCTGTGATGCCCCTTTGCTATGCCACCCTGCCTTGGAGCCAGCCAATTATGGACTGAAACCTCTATGAATTGTAAGCTGAAATAAACTTTTCCTCCTTTAACTTTTGGCATTGGGTATTATGTCTTAGTAATGGGGAAAGTAACTAAGACATCTATCTTTTATTTTGCTCTTTATTTATATCTTGTAAACCACACAATATTTAAGCTGGTGTGTCTGATGTATTTCATTAGCCTTATGGTCTCAAGGTGCATCCACTTTCCTACAAATGACTTAAATTTTCCTTCTTTACAGCAGAGTAGTATTCCGTTATATATAAATACCACACCAGTAAGGTATGGCCAAGGTGCCAAGACTGGCCTACGGCTAAGCCAGTCCTCCAGCAATTATTTATGCAATCCCCTATTGTTGGGCACATGATTACTTGAGACTTTTGCAATCTTAACACTAGGATGACTATCCCTATATGCACAACTTTGGCTACATCTCAGAATTCCTTGCTTAGTTTAAGTTCCTAAGGGTGGAAATTACCAGGTCACAATAAAAGCAGATCTCTTAGTTTCTTGCAACATATTGACAGAGGGAAGCAGATCCTTTCCCCGGGCTACTTTGGAGTTACAGGCAAAACTTTCTAATGGGAAGGGTAACACTAAGGAAGGATCCGAGGACCGGGACAACCACAACCCTTCTAGGGCTGAGGCCGAGGCACAGCCTACTGACGTTGTCCTCTAAATGATGGCACGCAGCTCCCACCTGGTGCCCGGAGGGAGCGTTTTATTGAATTTCCCTGCAATGCCATCATACTCTGCAAACACAGAGTGGGGCAGGCATGGTGACCATGAGCTCATATTACACAGGATAAGTGTGCATCTTGCTACGTGGCGCCTCTCGGACTCCTGTTATTTCAAATGTCAAATGCACTTTACCTCAAGGCTTCTTGCCTTTTAATTTTTAAATCCACATGCACTTTGTTTATTGGACTTCCGTGGGACTTGAGGGGATATTTAATTCGTATACTTCTGGTTCGTCTCTGTTTAACTTCACTGGGTGGCTCAAACAGCATCATTGCTCTTTCATTTTTTTCATGGCCTCTTTTCAGAGGGAAGATTCTCACTGGGAAGAAAGTACCAACCTAGGAAAGTGATGGCCTTGGGAAAGGGCAGGTTCCCAAGCATTCATTAAAATGTTCTTGCTGGTCGAGAGGTTGCAGAAAGGTGCAAATAGTTGGTAAGGCTGGCTCTTTTCTTGGGTTTAATTAGCCTAATTTGGGAGTACAACTCCTCCATGGGGATGGTCACGAAGCTGAGAGCCACCTCCCAATTTAAATTTTCCTTATTAAAAAAATTAATTGATGACATCTGTAACTCCCTGATTTGTCCTTAATAAGATGAGGTAACTTAGTGAGTTGAGATAATTCTATCCCAAAGCAGCCTGATCTTGATATTTTATTAAGTCATTTCAAGCTGGAAGTAGGTACATGTATCATTTTCATTAGGCTCTATTCTTTCTTCATTTTCTTAGTTTTTACTGTGGAAACATTCAAACAGCCAGAAAGCTTTAGAGAACTGTACTGAGAATCCTCATACATGAAACACATTAATCCTACAATGGTAAACATTTTACCCAGTTTGCTTTATCACACATCGATCTGTCTTGCTAAGTCTTATTTTAAATGCATTTTAAAATGACTTGCAGACATCAGTGAACTTCATTTCTGAACATTTCAGCACGCAAATCATTAAGTAGGATTTATTTTGTATCTATATTTTTCTTTTTCTATATAAAGTTTATGTAAGTGAACTATACATATCTTGTACCACCCAGAGGAGTTTGACTAATAATCACCTTGGTAACCCAAATCCCACTAAGATCTACAGAAAATTTCATCACTACAGAAACTTCTTTTAGCCAGGGATTTAGCTCAGTGGCTTGCCTGCCTGGCAAGTGCAAGGTCATGAGTTTGACTGGTACAAAAAAAAAAAACCAAAAAAACCCAGAAACATCTTTTATGAAAAAAAAAAAAACAAAAAAACCCAGAAACATCTTTTATGACCCTTTGCAAAAGTCCCTCACATTCCCTTGCCCTAGACAATAACTGATTTGACTTTTTTGTTTTACAGTGGACTGAACTCAGGGCCTTGTGCATACACTTTACCAAGGAACTACATTCCCACCCAGCTGATCTAAATTCTATCACTATATATTAATTTTGCCTGTTTTAGAATTTCATATCAATGGGATCACACAGTATGAACTACTTTATGAGCAGTTCTTCCTGCTCAGCACAATGTCACCCTGCATGTATTGCTTTTTTTTCAGCTGATGGGTAGCTTGGATCCTTGATAACATCTTTGAGCCATTAAGATTAACCAATCTGCACCCCACCCCAACTGGGAATGTCACCCAACTCAAGCTACTGGTTTCTCAAGGCCCCATACAATTGTGCTGGGCTCTCTGTTACTTGTAGCTGCAGGCCTCCTGGTTAAAGTAAGACCTATCTGGAATTGGTCTTTTTTGCCTTAAGTGTTAAGTTGGAATTTCTCATTGATACATGAAAAAGGAAGTGGAGGAAACAACGTAGCTAAGGCCCTGCCAGAGTGCTAAGAAGGGTCCTATAGGATCGTCCACCTTAATAACGTCACATTTAGTGGAGATGCTTGCCAGCAAAGTGCAGGTTGTGTTTTGGAAAGAATCTTCTCCACTTGAGTTGCTTCCTTGCCCCGCAGAACCACATGGGCCTGCCCTCTGGTCAGTGTGCTGGGATTTTGTCTGTCTTGGGTTGCTGCAGATGCTTGGCTTGGGGGTCAAAACCAAGAGTCTACTGCTCTGCCCCACCCCCACTCCCATGGGACAGTGAACCGGAAGCCCTGAGCCCCCCGCAGGAGGTAGAGGTGGAGCGGGGCATCAATAGATAGCACTCTTCTTCTAGACCATAACCCAGCCATTCTCTCATCACTGGCTGAGACCAAGACTCCACCCCGGAGTCCTGCTGCTTCCCAAGTGAGAAGACAGGAAACCTTCCTGAGCTTTCACTGACAACAGTTCCTTCGAAAGCCCTTGGTTGGAGGCCGCTGGGAGGCATTCAACCCTTCTTGGGGCCTTTTCATCCAGAAGCATAGTATAATGTGTTGCAGGACAAATGCTATGTGACTCAATGAAGAAAGGATGCTTGAAGCTGGTCATGGTGGCACATGCCTGTATTCTCAGGTACTTGGGAGGCTAAGGCAGGAGAATTGCAACTTTGAGGCCAGCCTAGCCAATTTAACAAGACCTTGTCTAAAAATAAATGAAAGAGGGGCTGAAGACATAGCTCAGAGGTAGAGTACTTGCCTAGCATGTGCAAGGCCCCGGGTTAAATCCCCAATTAAAAAGGGGGTGCCATGATGCTTGGTATATACTTGGTATTGTTAGGTTTTTGGTGCAGTTGAGAGACACAGACATAAGTATAAAAATAAATAAATAAATAAATAAATAAATAAATAAATAAAGCTTTTATTGCCAGCACTGAAGGGCTACAGGAGATTGGAGGACCCTCAAACAGGGAAAGCTAAAAAATGGCTTTCATTGAGTTGGGCTGGGGGTGGAGACTGGATCATGATGTCAGGAGAAGATTGAAGGATCTTTGGTATCTGCACGAAAGAAGAGCAAAAGGTTTATTTTGGGCTTGGAAAAAGAAACAAATGTTAGTATTAGAGAGACATGCTGTCATTTTAGGGTCCAGCACCATGTTGGCGGGCACCATATTAAGTCTGGCAGAGTCTGATATGAGCAAAACCCATCATTCCCATCTTTTTGATATTATGGGGTGACAACTCAAACTATTTCCTGTGGACAAGGGGCATTGTGGTGGGGGTTGTTGTAGTTATCAGGATGACAGCTCAGGCCCATGTAGAAGTTGGTGCCAGGGGTCTCATCCAGAACAAAGAGTTTTCTGTTGATAAAGGCCCTCTCCCATGACCTCCAGGTGCCAACTATAAAACAACAAGTTCTGTCCTTTCTTGGTCTAGCTAACTTCTTTCACCTTTAGATTCCTAACTGTGCAACTCTAGCCCAACCTCTCTATGAAGTGTCCAAGGGTTCCCTGTCAGCTTGTCAACCTCTTTCTATAAACTAAAAGAGGTTCTTTTATGGGCCCCAGCCCTCACTTTTCCAAATCTGACCCAATCTTTTGTTCTATATACTACCTCTCAGGATCATAATGCTGTGGGAGTTCTAGGACACAAAAAAGGACCTTCCTGCTAAGCAGTAACATACCTCTCAAAGCAATTAGACAACACAGTATGTAAATGGCCCCCCTGTCTTTGGGCTTTTGCTGCAGAAGCCACATTAACACAAGAGGCAAAAAAGTTCACCTTGGAACAATCATAGTTCATTCACCTCATCACCTAAATGAGCTCATTTCTCACAAAACACTCACTGCCCTAATGACTCCTTCCTACCTACAACAGGTTCACTTAATCCTCATACAAGACCTTTCAATTGCTATCTCCACCAGCAGTCCCCTCAACCTGGCCACCTTGCTCCCCACCTCTGATGAGATTGCTTGCCACAGTTTCACTGAAGTCTTACAGATGACCCCAACCCCACTACCCCACATTAACAGCACTCCTCCCCCTACAACACAGTTCATAGATGGCTGCTCAACCAACAAAAACATTCAAAAAAGGGTAGGATATGCTGTAGTCAATGGCTCTAAGGTAATAGAGGCAAGGCAACACCACCCAGGACATTTTCACAAAAAGCAGAACTTATCACCCTTACATAGGCCCTCACACTGGCCAAAGACAAAAATCATAAATATCTACACTGACTCAAAATACACATTCAGGATCCTTCACTCTCATGCTGCCATTTGGCAGGAAAGGGGCCTCATCAGTGCTCAAGGGACCCCCATCACCAATGCACCTCTCATCCTCAAGCTACTAGAGATGGCACAGCTCCCAAAACAGTAGGGGGACCCCAAACACCATCAGATCCCATTTCTCAAGGCAACACCTTTGCTGACACACAAGCCAAATTAGCTGCACAACAGCCATATCCTTCTCATCTTCTCCCCCTTGTCCCAAACACCCTGCCCTCACCCCAATGCTCACCCCAACAACTACAATTACTCCACAAACCTACCTATAACCAAAACACGCAGGGATGGATTTTCCAAGGATCAAAAGTTCTCCTCCCACATCAACAAGCCTTCAGCATCATCACTAACCTACACAACTGCTTTCATGCAGGCACCTAAGCCCTACATAAACTCTTAATTCCAGTCACCATGCATCCCTCCCTAAAAGCCATTATTTGCCAGGCCACTCAAAATTGTCATCTCTGTGCCAAGACTTCTCCTCAGGGACACTTATTTCCCCCTTCTTTCCCAGTCCACCAACTTCATGGACACCAGGCAAAGACTGGGAGATAGATTTTACACACACGCCTCATCATAAGACTTACAAATATCTTCTTATCTTTGTCTGCACTTTCTTGGGATGGATAGAAGCTTTTTCCACTGCCCAAGAGACTGCAGACATAGTCTCTAAAATTCTTATACAAGAGCTTATGCCCTGATTTGGCTTATCCCGAACTATCCAATCCATGGACCAACTTGTATCTCCCAGATTGCTCAAAAGGCACGCCTGAGTCTAAACATCACTTGGCATTTACAATACCGTACCACCCACAATCCTCAGGAATAGAAAAGGCAAATGGTCTTCTAAAAGTACACCTCACAAAACTCATCTTAGAGCTCTGCGTACCCTGGCCTCAACTCATTCCCTTAACCCTAACCTAAGTCAGGGCACTCCCTCAAGCACCCACTTTCCTAAGTCCTTTTGAGCTCATATATGTTAGACCCTTCCTGCTTCACAGCTTTCCTACCTCACAAACCCTTCCCTCATTGCTGACTATATCCCAAACTTCTCCTTTCTTAGACACCTTTTGTAACAACATGCCGATCTTCATCTCCCGTAACCAACAGATAACTCGAAACCAGACCCTCCCATAACTCCTGGAGCTCTAATACATCTCAAATCCTCTAAGCCCACAGGACTACAGCCCAAGTGGACAGGACCCTATCTGGTCATC
>RJWT010014752.1:0-20874 GCA_004365215.1 Cuniculus paca | reverse complement strand
CATGTTATGCCACAAAACAAATCTTAATCATTTTTAAAAAACTGAAATCACAGAATATTTTCCTACCGCAATCAATGAAATCAGAAGTTGGTAAGAGAAAGAAAAGCAAAATTCAGCAAGCAACACACAGATTACAACACATATTAGAAAATACTTTATGACAAGTGAAAAGAAAAACAATATTCCTAACACTTACGGGGTATGCTGAAAAGACAGCTAGCTGAGAAAGAATTACAGCTTCAAATGTCTACCTTGAAAGAAAACAAATCTCAAGTCAATAACCCAGTAATACATCTAAAGGAACAGAGGAACAGAAAAAGCAAAACAAAAACTAAATCCAAAGTTAGGAGAAGGAAAGAAAAAGTAAAGACAAAAAGTCAACAAAATCAGGGCTGGGCCTGGTGGTGCATGCCTGTAATCCCTGCACTCAGGAGGCTGAGGATCACTGCAAGTTCATGGCCAGCCTGTGCTACAAAGTGAGCTCAAGGCCAGCCTGACCTGCACAGTGAGACCCTGTCTCAAAAAGACAAGGGCTGGGGACTTAGCTCAGTGGTGTAAGCACCTGCCTGGCAAGCACAAGGCCATGAGTTCAATCCACGGTGCCGCAAAAAAAAAAAAAAAAAGTCAGTAAAATCAAAACTTGTTTCTTTTATTAGACTAACAAAACTGAGCAAGACTGATATGTGTGTGTGTGGGGGGACTTGGATTATTAAAATCAGAAAACGAAAGTGAAAACATTACTACTGAATATATAGAAATAAAAAGGATTATAAAAGAGTACTATCAACAATTAACTCTATGATAAACTGAATAAAACCAATGTAATGGATAAATTCCAAGAAACATACCAACTACCAAAACTGACTTAAGAAGAAATAATAACCTAAATAAAACTATGACAAGTTAGGAGATTGTATCATTAACCAAACTCAATGAATAAAACCCTAGGAATGGATAACCTCACTGGTGAATTCTAACAAATCTTTAAAGAAGAATGAATGTCAATCCTTAAACTATTCTAAAAAACGAAAGTGAAAAGAACATGTCCTTAGCTCATTCCATGATACCAGCAATACCTTGATACCAAGGCTAGACAGATACTAGAAGAAAAGAATACTATGGGTTGAATCCCTTAAGAATATAGGCAAACATCCTCAATAAAATATTAACAAACTGAAAATCCACTATGTCTTGAAATCTGAAACTTTTGAGTGATAATGTTAAAAAACTTTTGGATTTTGGAGAATTTCAGATTTCAAACTTTTGGAATAGGAATGTTCAACTAGTAAAGTCTATGCAAATTTTGCAAAATTCAGGAAACTCTGAAACATTTCTATTCCAAGTGTTTCTTTCAATAAATAATGAAGACCCAATCAGTACATAACAAAACCAAGTGAGATTTTCCCCAGGAATGTCCAACTATGATTTAACATATGAAAATCAATCAAGGCAATACTTATTAACAGAGCAAAGAAACAACATGATTATCCCAACTGATGGAGAAAAGACTTATTTTTTGTCTTCTGCTTTTGCAGAAATACAAAAAATACATCCTATAACCCATATGCAATTTCAAAAGACCCTTAATAAGCAAAACAATCCTGAAAAAAAAGTTGGAGAACTTGCACTTTCTGATTTAAAACTTACTAAAAAGTTACAGTAATCAAAACACTGTCGCACTATCTACATGGATAGACATACAAACAGACTAATGGAATACAGCTAGGAGCCTAGAAATAAACCCTCAACTGATCTTTCACAAGATTAGTCAGTAGGGAAAAGATAGTCTTTCTGATAAGTGGTGCTGAGGGAAAAAATGGATACTAGAATACAAAAGAATGAAACTGGACTCCAAAACCACATACAAATATTAACTGCAAAATGGCTTTATGCCCTAAGTCTACAGCTAAAACTCTAAAAACCTTGAAAGAAAATATAGGGCCAAATATGTGTGATCTTAAGAGACTTGCCAATAGTTTCTTTGAGATATGTTGCAAAAGCAACAAAATAAAAAATTGATTTAGACTTTTTTAAAATTAAAAATTTATATACATCAAAAGAACACATTCAAGAAAGTGAAAGACAACCCACAAAATGAGGGAATAATTGCAAATAACATACCTTATAAAGGTTTAACACCTAGAATCCATAGAAAACTTGTAACTCAACAAGAAAAACACAAGCCTATTTTTAAAATGAGCAAAGTACTTAAAGAGACTTTTGTTCAATGCCAAGAAAAGGAAAAACAAAAATGAAACACATGAAAGGATGCTCATCACTGATCATTGGTAAATATAAATCAAAACTACGATGAAATAGCACTTCAAATTTATTAGAATGAATAATAAAAAGGGACAGTAACAAGTATTGGCGAGGATGAAGAGAAATTAGAACCCTCATATGTTACTACTGGGAATGTAAAATAAGTGTGGCTACTATCTATGGAAAACAATGTGGCAGTCCCAAAAATGTTCGCTATAAACTATGTTTGCTCATTGATTTCACTTCTGACTGTTGAGATACACACAAGGAGTGATAAATCTTTTTGGAAAGTGAAAATGGTAATTGTACACAGCTTTCTGAATCGATGCCCCTGAATTGTACACTTATAAGTAATTAAAATATTGTCATTTTTACACATAAAAGGGGAAAAAACCCATTATCCTGAGTCCCAAAGAGAGACTACAGTAATTTTATAATTTTAGCTGATAAAGCACCAAAGTGCAGCCACTCTGTACACCTAGAATGACACAGAAAAGCAAAAGAGGCGCCCTCTCTCATCTTGAAGAGCTCTGTCAATTTAAGAGGGTTTCTAAAGGTTCAAGGCTCAAAGTTTTTGAGCTTCAGTTCTCGGCACTGAAACAATATCAAGACCTGAATGGCGCTCAGGTTATCGACAAACGAAAGCAAAAACGGCCCCACAGACACTTGTTCGCTTGCCAAATTCCTCAATGAAAGGAGGAAACACCCCTAGAACTTCCTGGGAAGAAGAATTTAAGTCACAATTGGATATGCGACATGTTACCTTTCATACGCAAGAGCCCAATCGATGGATAAAGTATGGGTCAAATTCACAATGAATTAAACATACATCCATAAAATGATAACGTGATACTATGTGAGAGTGTTGGCTTATGAAATGACAGCAGAAATCACTACACAAACAGCACACTTACAAAGCAGCTACGCCACTTCGGGAGCAGAGACTTCACTGTCTTAAAAAGAACCATAATCCACTCTGCACAGTCCGCTTCCCCCAGGAAGAATCATGACTCGACAAAGCCACTTTTATACAACATGGAGATTTTGTTATTATAAATTGGAAAACAAAAAATGGAGGAATTTCCACATAATATTTATAACCTTCAAAGTACAATATTAATACATGTCTGTCAGTCAGAAATAACAGCAGTTTGTTAAGCTACAGGGTTTAACATAAAACCAATTTACAAATGTGAAAAGCAGTAGTGGTCCGATATTCATCATCACACATGAATCTGTTTCTTTCAGGAATTTTTTTAAAAAATCAAAATTTCAGTAACATGAAAAATTAAAATACCCCAAACATGCCACAATCACTATTCACAAATAAAGTTAAAATGAAATATACAAAAACCCATTTAATACTGTTAAATAACAACAATAAACTACAAGATTTCCTGAACAGAAATGGTAGGACCCCTGAATGTTTTACAGTGAATGTCAGGAAAAAAATTAAGTTATGACTATTTTCATGATATAGAAGGCAAAAATTTACATGACCATTTCAAAATATACCGATTAAGATTTATAGTTTGTAAGATGCACTAAACAATAGTCCTTAAAGGTGAACACAAATGCTTAAACACTGTTACCAACACCAACCTGTGTTTATGATGTTAAAGGAGATGCATAATTAAAACTGTAATATTTATTATCTCTGATAAACAGATAATATCTAAGATGCTTTAAAGCAATCCTCTAAGTTCTTGTTTCTCTCATTTGAAATTTATCATGGCTCATTTCAAAGACATATTACAGCTTTATGCTGATTCCAAGTGAATGTTTTGAAACACACACAGCCCCCAAATGAAATAAACTGTGCCCCTATGAAGTATCATCCTTTCTAATAAAAGAAATATACTTAAAAACAAGCAAGACTCTCCTGTTCAAATGAACTTATATGGTTAAGTATTAACTAAATTAAAGCACAATGTAAAATAGTTAAGTCTATTAGTATACAAGTATCCAGTAATATGCAGCAGACATTTCTAAAATGAGGAATAGATAACAATAAATAATCTTGGTACTTTAATTTATTGGTGTCTAATGTGAGAAACCCAAAATGTCAGGTATTCACTTGCTTGAATCAACTTCTGCATCAACATGCTTTCCTAAACATAATGTGGTTATCAATCTCTAGCTACTCTATTTGCCAATGTTCAATAAGAAATTATACAGCACAAACTTAAGAGTGTTCAAGATGGCTCACTTAATCTTACTGTTAAGCAAAGCTAAATATATATTCCAGGAAACACTGCAGTTTAATTTTAAAAACAAACAAATAAAAATGCAGCAGTAAAACAATCCGTGAGGAGAAACAGATGCATTCACATATAATAAAGCCACTGCAACTTCTTCAGGCATTCAACTGTTGTGTTAAATAAACAGACAGTAGTTATTTAGCAGCAATGATTCCGCAATAAATAATGCGCTGTGTTTCTCAGTCCTGCACAAAAATTGCAGCTACAGTTACATCAATAGTTGTAACCTACTGGCTCTAATGGCAGAGAAGACCTTAAAATCGACTGTACAAAAAATTGTCACACTGTGACAACAAATATAAAAACAATCTGTAGGTCTGAAATAAAAAGACTCCACTGTGAAGAGAACAGTGTAGACAAACGGAGATTCCAAGTCCACCAAAAGAAATAACTGCCTTCAGATCTGAGTCCTTGATTGATAAGAAAGGCTGGGGGCTGGGCTTGAAACCATGTTATCACACTTAAAAGAGCATGCTCTGTCTTCTGTTCCTCCCATGTCCTAAAATATAAAGTCATTTTATGAGGCAGTTCAAGGTTCAGTTTTATCCCACATACAGTATTTGGTGACTCTAGGAAGCTAATGTTCCCACCAGCAAAAGCTAATATTCCACGGTAAGAGTGATCAGCACTGTCTTAAATGACCCTTTTGTCGATGGGCTCAGTCTACAGCTTCTATGCTTCGCAGTGATGAACCTGATGACTAGGGAAGCACAAGGTGTGTCTTCTGCCTCAGGTACCAGGGATGGCGTGTGCAGTGATCAAGCCAGGCCACTTGTAAAAGGTCTCTGTGCCATCTGCAGCTTTCTGACTTGACTGAGTCAGATTTCTCTCTGAAGATTTACTGAGCTGCCCACATCATACAGAAAAGTGAGTATGTGCAATTCTAAACATACACAGTTGTGGAATGCACTGTACATTGGTTTTTACATCAATATTTTTACTGATCAACTTATAAACCAAAAGCTCGATTCCACACAAAAATTCATGATCGACATGTGAAATGGTTTATGACAAACACACCTGTCTCTGGATAAGAAGAATTTCGAAAACCCGGGTCCTTTTGCAACTGAATCTCTTTCAAACTGAATATTGATACGCCTAAAATGCACAGACAGAAATGATCAGATGAAAGTATAACATTATTAAAAACGAATACAACTCAACTATAGAGAAATACTTAGAAAGTATATAGTGATTCAACATAAAACGTTTACGCCACATTTACAAGGTTACAACCCTGCTAAAAGATCTCCCTTTTTGTCTGTTTTGGAGAGAACCAAATGAGATAATCTCCCTGAGAGCCTTTCGTCTGCCAATTCTGGTTTAAAGCATGGTACTAATGGGCGTTTCTCCAATGAAAATACACACCGTCTACTCCAGGAATTACTGGGGTTGGGAGACCTAATCGAAAGCTCTCAATAGGTCCCACTTCTCCCTTTCTCCATTGTCTTCTTATTAAGGCACCAGGGAAGCACGACAGGCCTCTGCAACCATAACTACCTAGCTCAAATTCAAAGCTGGATAAATAATGAATTTTAATAACATCTTTTAAAAAACCACTCATAACTTGCCTCTCATTTCTAATCTCTGTTAGAAGCAGTCTTTTACTAAGAAGCTTCCAAGAAGTTCTAAGTGAAAAGTCTTAGGGATTTTTGCTTCCAGAAAGCTTTGTCCCTGAATGCTACATAAACTTCAATGAATTAATACTGTCTAATAAATGAGAATGGGAGTTTTTCACAGCTCAATTTGTAAGCACTCTAATTTCCCATTCACCTTATTCCATTTTAAAGTAAAATACTGGGCTAATTTAAAAAACAAAGAACATCACGAGCAAAATTAAAGAGTTACTTCAGGCATGGAAAACCTAGTTCAGTGATTCTGATAATATGCTCAGTCCTGCCACGGGGATAGTACTGTCAGAGTGACCACAAGAAAGGAAAATCATCTTTATGCAGTAAAAAAGAAATGTGCTCTCACAAGGAAACCATCTTACGTTTCCACTGTGCTTCATTAATCCTTATAGAAATCCACTTTTAACAACTAAATTGAAACTAGATTAGGCCGAAGGATACCATCGTGAGATTGCATATTCCAACTTAAGTCTGATAAGATTAATAACCCATAATACTTGAGTATTACGGAATTCTTATATAGTAGGGGCAATGTGTCCAGTATTGCAGGAAATAAAACTGAAGAACAGGACATACACCATTCTTTCAAGAAATTGAGATCTAATTACAAAAACAAGACTAAAAAATCAACAACTATCTCTTCCTAAACCTCTAAGGCACCCCAGTACCCAACTCTGGACAAATGAAAATAAAGGGAGAAAAACATTTTAGGATTTCTCTTACTTTCTGGTAAAGCGTGTATTCTTGGTCCCAGACTTCGAAAGTATACATGTTTCATGGCCTCTTCTGCTGAAACCCTTTTCTTAGATTCATACTGTAGAAAAGCAAAGAAGTGCTTCATTAACTTTTTCTCTAACCAGTGTAAAAAGTTGGAGAAGGGTAAATTAGTATTTAAAGCTATTTATTAAAGGCTTCATTACTTAGTATGATTATTTTCAAACACCAACTTGGAATACTCCAGACACACTCATATTTGAGTTGCTATTGAGTATGTAGCAACGATTACATCTTAGTTCCACATTTCCAAGATAAAGCTGGATCTCAAAAAATTTAGAGTCCTTGTATTTCTGAAGTGGCAAAAAACGTAAATATTCAACGTTTAGTCTTTTCTTCATAAACACCAAAGGATTGGTGGAAATACACCCACTACCTTCACTGCAGACACTCTGTTATGTGTCTACCCAATCTCCATTGCTGTTTTCCCTGATGACACCACCTAGACTCGTGCCAAGTGTCCATACTTCCATCGGATGGAGCACGAATCAGGACTGTTCTAAGCCTAAGCGAATGGTAACAATCCTGCTCCCCAGTTCCCAGCCTCTCTTACAATTAATGTTCTGGCCAGTGAGACTTGGGAAGAAGCCTTGCAAGGGTTTCTGCGAAAGCTTCTGCTTTCAAGATATAAGAGTTAATGTGGCTGGTACCACCCTTATCCTCCCTCTTCTTGCTGCTTTGAGGAAAATGAGTGGTATTTGGAGGTGCAGCATCCTGTAAGGCAGTAAGTATAAGGAAAAAGAGAACATAAGAGAATGTGAATTGCAGAGAACACGGCCTTGACATAGTTGATCCATGCCAGCAGCAGACTACCTCAGACTGTTCCAGGTCACAATAAGAGACCAGACACATCAACGAAACCATGGAAGATACGCTTTACTTAAGCATGTGCCTAAAGCATGCTAGATACTAACACAAATGGTCTTACTTAACAATACCGAGGGCACTGATTACTCGTCCAACTCTATACGAAGAAACCAAGGCTAAAATACCCATTGAACATTTACAAAATAGGATATAACTTACTTGAAGAAATTTTGTTATCAATTCAATTCCTTCAGAGTCTAACCTAGAAACAACAACAAAAAAGTAGCGATTTAATCTTTTATTTTAGCTGCTAGAAACTTTTCAGATAAAACTGTTTCATGTGAGTATTTTCATTTGCTACATTTGAGCGTCCTAAAATGGCCACTGTTGAGGTCTTCAGGCAGACTCATATTTGCTTTAGCGCTCGAAGACTTATCTGTCATATCTGCTTAAGGACAAACCATAAATAATTGGGCTTCAACTCAGATTTTGAATATTCAAGAAAAAATTAATTATTAAAGCTACAGAACTGTTTAGTCACTGTTCTGTCTCAAAAGAATGAAGCTCAATAATAAAGAAAGCCTAAGGAATGCATCGGTTTTTTAGTGTTGCAGTCAAGACAAGCACGACAGCACTGCTTTCCTCTCGCGGAGATGGAAACACAGAGGCAGTGTCTAAAATACTTCCGGGGGTGAAGATAAACACAGAGACAAGCCATTCGACAAGGACTCACAGGATAATCTGCCCATCAAAGGGTCCTAGAAGGCACTAAGTTCCATTTAAATGTGCTGTAATTTCATAAGACTTCATTAATAAGGGCTAAGAAACCAAAGACATAGTTAATAAAGATAGCCAATCACAGCGATGTAATCGACGTCACTAGGAACAGTATTTTAATGAAATTTTTATGTCAGTGGAATAATCTGTTGTTCAGACACTACACCTTCTATCCTGCACTGGGTCATGGGTAAGAGCACAGCTATGGGTAGAGAAATGCTTTCCCTTGAGCCTCTCTCCGGGTCCTGTGGATGCTGCAGCCCAAACCTTCCCCAGGGCCCGCTGGTCCTCTGTATGCTGCCCTCCTGGCACATACACAGAGCTCCCTGGGTACAGACTAGGTGCTCAAACCATGGAGAATCCACTGCAAGCCGCACTTAATATTACCAAAAGCAAGCAATATATAAATGACAAAAACAGGATTCATCCATTCTGGAGACACACTAAAAGCCCAGCATGTACTGTATTATTATTCTCCCTAAGAAAGACTAGTTGAGAATGATATTAGTTGCTATAGTAACAAAAAGAACATCATACATATAAACACTTGTAAAATATTTTTGGTGTCAGAAATGTTTCGCTGTCCCTTCACTAGCTTGAGAATAAGCGGAAAGCAAGTGTGTTGTGTTGTAAGCAATGTGAATGGCTTTTGATTAAACCAGTGTCCTTATTCGGTATTCTGGTGATTTTAAAAAAGAATTCTTTTTAAGGAAGATGGAAGAAGGTCTTGTTATTCTATGTTACTGCAAATGTAATATATTCCACAAATAAAAATATTCTGACTCAAATTTTAAAAGGACTCATGGATTGACAGGTATAAGGAGAAACTTTAACTGCAGTGCTGACACTTAAGACCTGTGTTTTGCTGAGGAGTCAGAGGAGTTTATATTCTGAAAATACAAAATTATGTCAGCTGAAAATATTGATAGATCATCATGTATCAGAATCAAAATTTTATAACATTCAGGTTTCTATAAGTAAATGCAGAGCAATTCTGCAGAAAGCACAACAGAAATATATCATTCCTTTCATATTTAATAAGGCATTAATCGATGGCTCTTTTCTGGGGAAAGAAACTGTCTACAGAAACTCCAGAATTCTCATACATACATTCTATATTCATTTTACTTACAGCTCAATTATATATATACTTTGGCAATTCTTGGTCACTGAATTACAAAATAAATGACAAAGGAAGAAATACATTTAATTAAATTAGATCCCCAAACATTTAAGAATTGTGGTATTATATATGTGTCATGAATCTTTATTGTGTAAATATATCAAAGGATTGAAAAAAGTAACATGGGGTTTCCCCTTTTTGCTTAAGAAAAATACCTGGGTGCATGGTTTATTAGAGGCTGTGGTTTGTATTTTGGAAAGTTGTAGTTCTTGAATTCATCATTTGAAGAAACACTTGGCCAAGTTTCCTGAGATGGAGTTCCTGAATTAAAAAAAATAAATTTATATATGTATCAATATACATAAAACTATATATGCACAGATAATAGGTAGAACTAAGAAGTGTCTTAGGGGACAATTTACATTTACTAGATGATTTAATTTCAACTCAAAGATAAAAAATATGTATGTATTACTTATGGATTATGTAATGATGCTATAAATACTAGGGGTGATCCAAAGCTACAGTGAAAATTAAAAAATTTTTAAAAATAAACTTATCATTGTAAAAGACACAGCGCCAGAAATGATGGGGTAAGTGTGGTCAACATGAGGGGGAATATTTTGAGGGCTGTAAGAAACGTTAATGTAATGTGTCTTTTACTATAATACATTTTTAAATTTAAACATTACTGTATTTTTTGATCAGATCACTGATCAACCATTTATGGCAATTACTGTCAAGTAAAATCTTTATGGTGTCTCCTCATCTGCCTTATTCACTGGATCTGGCACCATTTGAGTTCTGGCTCTTCCTGAAAGTCAAAATAACCATGAAGGTAAACATTTTTAATCAATTCATGACATCGAGGTACCCATAAAAATGGAACAAAATGAAAGTGGACACCCAAAACTGTTTCAGAAAGTGGCAAGAATGATGGGATAAATGTACTGAAAGCGAGGAAGAGTACTTTGGAAGAGGTGGATTGATGGCAGTGTGTCTCTTACTATAATAAATTTTTAAAATGTGTATATTCACTGCATTTTTTGATCACATCTATGAGGATGCCTGACCTTTTTCTACCCAAAAGATACCACCTAAGCTAGAATTATTCCTTAATAATATACTGAAGCTAAATTTTCAGTATTATTTTTCTCCTCCTTTCATAAATTCTTTATTGCAAAGATGGAACTCTGCAAATGACGTTACCCAGAAAGATCTATCTTACAATAATTAAGCCAATGGTGGTTCTTAAACATAACAACTGTTTGTTAGTCACAGTATCAAATATTTAAATATATATTTTTAGAGATACAGTATTAATCTAGCTAGTCAACTGCAGGTGTAAATCGCTGGAAAAGGATTTCTTCTGTTACCTA
This sequence comes from Cuniculus paca, assembly GCA_004365215.1. Lineage (NCBI taxonomy): Eukaryota > Metazoa > Chordata > Mammalia > Rodentia > Cuniculidae > Cuniculus > Cuniculus paca. The sequence continues at coordinate 9,860 of RJWT010014752.1, read as the reverse complement.
GTAGTCGGAAAATTAAGTGTAGTTCATCTTCCACAGTTGATCCTGGAAACAGAGGTCTTCCCGAAGCCATTTCAAAGAAAATGCAACCAACACCCCTTTAAAATATATCATGAAAAAAAAAAAAGTGAACAATCTATTTACATATTATGAAGCACAAGAATTTTTTCAGGATTGTCTCCTTAAGAATTTGGTATTAGTCTGCTAGAAAACTTCCTGCAGAGGTATCTTTACATCTAATTTGTTAACATTTACCCTATGTGTCTCAACTTGCATATTGCTAACTCATTTTTCCCACTTAAAATTTCTACTTCTCTTCTACATGATTCTTAAAGAGAACACAATAAGTAACAGTTACTGAAAGCCTGGTATATGTTTTCAACTGTGAGTGTTTAGATTATTGTCATCAAATCCTTTTATCGGCTATAGTGTGGACCATGGCATGAAAGCACAAGACGGGAAAGAGGAAAAGCAACTGAAAACACTATTATGGTAGTCTGGGAAATGACAGTGGCCTGACCTAAGTCAGTGGGTAGCACAGACAGAAGTAGATGATCAAGATTTTTGATGCAGGAAGCAGAGACAGAATAGGTAGGTGTAGGGCAGGGTACGTGGGGATGTATGTGTGTGCTAAGGAAAAAAATGGATGAGACTCAGTGAATAGACACTGTCATCTAGAAACTGTGGAAATACATGTAAGTTTAAGATACAGTCCTTCCATTAAAAGGTTCACCATCTAGGAAATATACTAAAGCTATTTAAAACAATTTTACATATTAAAATGCTACAAAGAAAGTAAAATGTTACGGCTGCTATGGAAAACAGTAGGGTGGCTCCTCAAAAAATTAAAATACAATTACTATATCACTCAGCAATTTTATTTCTATGTATATACCCAAAAGAACTGAAAGCAGAGATTTGAACACTCATGTTCACAGCAGCACTGTTTGCAATAGTTTAAAGATGGAAGCAACTTGAGTGTCCACCAATGGAGGTAGGGATAAACAAACTTGGCCTATACACACAGTGTTCAACCTGACACACTGCAACACGCATGAACCGTAAAGACATCATGCTAGTAAGGTGAGCTCAGTAAGCCAGCCACAAAAGGACAAATACTGTCTTATCCCACTCATCAGAGGAACTCAGAGTAGTCAAATTCACAGAAGGATGGCAATTGCCAGGGACTGGAGAAGGCAGCAGATTAGGGAGCTGTTTAATCAGTACAGTGTCTTAGTTCTGCAAGATGAAAAAAGTTTTGAAGATGATGATGGGGATAACTGCATAACAATGTGAATGTACTTAATTTATGTCTCAAAAGTATACACTTTAAATTGATTATGATGGTAGATTTTACTTATGCACATTATATCAGAACTTAAAAAGAAGTTATATAAAAGATTTTATGTAATTGTTCAAGACAACAGAAGGCTGTAACTTATCAGCACAGGTACATAAAGTATAGGCAGTACCTGCAACCACAGTTCAGAGGAAGGAACTACATTGAAGGCTAGCGTGTATTCAAGAAAGAGTTCTACAAAGCTGGGTTTGGAAGGTTACTAGGCACAGGTCCCAGTTAGAGGAGCAGAGGCCAGGTGGGTGGACTGAACAAACACCACAAGCAAAGGTGGGAGAGCTCAGGCTGTTTTTTGAGGTGCACTGAGTGGGCCTTTTGGATAAAAAGAAACAGACGTAATGAGAAGCGGTATGCAGTAAGCTGGCAAAGCTACTTTAGAGACATCTTACAGATATCTTTAAGTAGGAGATTGAGGAATTACACTTTACCTAGAGATAATGAGTGCACTGGCAACGAAGATGTTTGGATGGAGGAATGTGATGCTCAAAGTGGTACATGAGGGCAGCTATGACATTTTATTTATTATTTTTAGATCAACTTAAAAAGTAGGTAGATTTTGGTGAATATTAACTGGTAAGAATACTAATAGTCTTGTGAGTGATTTTTTATGCATTAGCTCAGCTGTTTTTTAATGTTATTTACAGGAGTTTAATGTAGTTATTATTAATCTCATTTCCTTAAATGAGGAAACTAAGGCACCAGTCAATAATCTGAGTAAGATCATCTAATAATGGAAGAAGTGATATTTAAATTTAGGTAATGAGTTGTGTTATGACTCCCACGTCATAATTCTTATTCGCTGCTTCTACAGTGCTCTTTAAAATAATCTCTCTATATATTTACCACATGTCAATCTGTGTTGAGTACTCTGAAGAACCAAGAAGCACATCAGGTGGCCGATACCACAGTGTGACAACTTCATTTGAGTAGGTCTTCGTGGGAACTGACTTGGCTCTGGCTAGTCCTTCATAGGGAAAAGAAAACAAAGAATTAAATATATTCAAATACACGAAGACTAGGATGGACTTCGCAGCGCTCATCCCCAAAGGGATGCCTGCGATGGCTATTCCATAGCTTCTCAAAGCTTCAACAAAATCAGTTTTATGAATTTTGTTGAATGCACATGGTCCCAGCCCAGCAAATCCCTAAGTAATTAAACTACAGTAATTCCACAACCAGAGAACAAGCTTACTTTTATGTGTATGAATGTACCTCACACAATGTCTGGGTTAATCTAAACTTACCACGTTTTCCTTTAATCGTGAGTCATGATGCCAAATTATTTCCTTGATGAAATTAAATTAATTCAAAATAAGCCATTAATACTGAGAAATACAATTTTACTTGCTATCTCTGTAAGCTTTTGTCACCTTTTAACCTAATTTCAATATTCAATTGCTATACTGTTTTACTGTAAAATCTTGAAATCATTGGTTTCTGATAGTTAGATTTTGCTGACAATTTCCTTGCAGAAATCTATTTAGAGAAGGCTTCCTTAGAATAAGTTATGATGCTCTCTCTATTCCCTTTTTATATTTTAAATTATATGGATAATTTCTTTACAGACCTCACTGCTTTGGGATATTACTAATTGGTATAATTGCCTCAATATGGAATCCACTGATTTTCCAGAAATAAAGTCTTGAGTTCCCACTTTATCTCTTTGTCGCTAGCATGAGCAGTACTACCTCTACACTTCTAAATTCTGATCACCTGAAGAAGCAACAAGAGTACCTGAGGAAATACAAACTTATTTTTATGTATTTTATTTCAAATAATGAGAATTCATTTTTGGGTTGAAATTTCTGTTCTATTTAATTACATATCTGATTAAAGTATCAAGAAAAACATCACTAAAGGTAACTCAATACTTTATTGAACTGGATGAATTCACATAAACAGTACTAGAAACTTCAATGATTAGATGGGCACTGCACTATTGTACTTTGGTGTAATGGCTAGCAGGTGTTAACTAAAACAATGTTGACACTTTTAATTACAAATTGTACGCTAGTATCCCAACTTGGTACAATAAATATGACAAATCATTTTTCTACAATTTTTGGCAATTAGCAAGGTAGAAGGCAGCATTCTGGTTTGTCTTCCTGATAAGAAACAAATGACATGGCTGTAAATCTGTTTATCCTGTAAGTTACACCATCCTCCAGCATTACTCCTCTACTTTTGAGAAGATTCTAAACTAAGATGCTTGTGCAGAAAGGCTCCTGGCTCATTATCTATTTCAGTAGTGGCATGAATTGAAATAAGTAATTTCTCCCAATCTGAGTTACTAAACGTGATATAGTATTATACAAGCCAATTTTTGTCATTAATGAAAATGCCTAAATCAGTAATTCTTATTTATTTATTTATTTATTTATTTGGTCTTTTTGAGAAAGGGTCTTGCTATGCAACTCAGGCTGTCCTTGGGCTCACTTTGTAGCCCAGGCTGGTCTCTTGCAACGATCCTCCTGTCTCAGCCTCCCAAGTGCTCGGATTATAGGAGTGCGCCACCACGCCCAGCTAAATTCTTAGATTTCTGAATTTCACTGATCCTGGTAAAAGGGTAGAATTTTTAAAGGGACAAAGAACTAACAGTAAAACATTCAAATCATCCTTCTTTCCTAAACCACAAATATAATGTATTATGCAAATAATAAAAACAAAATAACAGAGACAAAGTTGACTGTATTAGCTCATGTAATAATCGAAATTTTTTGTTGGCATATGGGAAGGTACGATTTGTATGGCTTGCTTTACAGACATTAGAAGCAAAACTTAAAGCATTCAAAGTATGCCTGGATAAAAGTAATTTTTTTAATGGCCCCTGACAGTCCTTTTGTGAATATCCAAAAGTGGTTTCTCTGTCACTGCCATTCATTTTGGGATTAAGAATAAAGAGCAGTAATGCAGTTGGCCAAAGAGGGGAAAGAAGGAATAGAATGGGAACAATCATAAAAGAAGTAAGTTGTGTAAGGAGAAATTGTAAAATCTATGTAATAACTTGCAATGTCTTATTTAAAAATACGTGGCCCACTCATTTCATTTTTAAGGAGGAAAATACAAATAACAATTTACCTTTCAGACAAATGACAAAGTTTAAATGACCGTAAGTATAGGAACTGTCAAGGCAAATTCACCATGCAATAACCATGTATTTTTATCTGTTACTAAGCAATACTTGAAATATAAGTATTTATGAAATGTAATGAATCATCCCAAAAGTAAAAGTATCATAACTTGTGAAAAACTACAACTGTTAACTTTGCAAACAGCACACATTTCAACAACTAAGTTCTGTTACAGTACTCAAGCTGACAGCAACATAAAAACATCTAAGCTACTCTTCAAAGTTCCTTCAAAAGAAAAAGACAATTTAGTTCCTAGAAGCAAGAGAAACATGTTATTTTATTTTACTATCATTTTGTTTTTGTTTTTTGGTTTTTTTTAGACAGGATCTCACTATGTAGGTAGTTCAGGCTGGCCTTGAACTCACAGCGATCCTGTGCTGGGGTAACAAGTACACCACCATGCCCTTATTTTACTTTCAAATCCCTCAACATCAGATTAGCTAAGATGATACAGGTAAATAGCTACAATTAAATTGCTGAGTGCACAATTAAATTACTGAGCATATATTAAGAGTAATGGTGGCAGACACATATTAAGGGACCCTCTTTCACAGAAGTGGCTTCTAAACTCTTGGGTCCTAGGACGTATTTTCTACTCCTGAAAAATTAAGGGCCCAGGCTGGACGTGCTGGTGCACACCTGTAACCCCAGCACTTGGGAGGCTGGACAGGAGGACTGCTGTGAATTCAAGGCCAGTCTAGCCTACATGATGCGCTAAAGACCAGCTTCAACTACATAGTCAGATCCTGTCTCAAAAACAAAACGAAAGTACAGTAAGGACGCAAGAACATAGCAAGTGTGTAATAACAGCTATTTCTATAGTTTAGAGGATTTAACACACCACTGATAGAAGCATTATGTATATCATTACTGCAGAAAACATTTTCAAATTTTAAATTGTGATATACTGTTTTGTTATTGGGATTTTTACTTTATACTTAATAAAAAAGATCTCTAGATTTGGGTATAAATTAACATCAGATACCATTTTTGTACATAAAAGATATATATTTGGCTGGAAGAAAAAAATATTAAGGGCCCCAAATTTTTTTATAGTACTTACATAATTATTTTTGTTAACATATTTGAAATTAAAACAAGGAAAACTTAAGACACTTAGTTGCTACTTAAAACATGTACTCATTTAAAACACCACTCAGAGGGACGCATCTCAGGGTCTAAGTAGAGCACTTGCTTAATGCAAGAGGCCCCTTGTTCCAATACCTAGTGCCACAAAAGCAACCCAAACTAAATCGAACCAGCGCAACAAAAAAATATCATTCGTGCATGCTACTGACATATTTTGACAGTTTTTTCCAATGATTAAGAATCACCCTATTAAGAGATGGATTCCATATTTACTTTTACACTCTGTTGTGATATGTTGGTTTAATACGTATCACAATATACATATCACAGAATATCAAATACATGTATGATAATATGTGTTTACACATAAATGAAGAAAATCAAATCTCACACAGATAAGAAACTGGAAAGAGGAGGAACATTTTAATAGTCTTTTCTGATAACTGTGAATAGTTCTCTTTGATACTATGTTAGAAGCAGGGAAAGTAAGTTATATCCTAAAGGTTATGTGGGAACAGAAGTTACAGCAATGAACTTGTACTTCTGTTAAAACCCACTGGTCTATCTTGCACTCTAAAATCAACCTTTTACCCATGCATGAGTCTATAATATCATCATGCACTGGTAATTTGGAAAATAATGGTTCCTTGAGTTATATATATTACAAATGCTCATACTATCAAAAAAATTATGTTTGTTAATATCACCACTGATCTCATTAGAAAAGTCTCTGGGCACTGGAGTTATTAAGCCCAAATTTTTAAACTGCAATTTTTGTTTGAAAATTTGAATTTTGATTATTGACAAGAAATACTCTCGTTTTCCTTGAAATGACAGGCTCAGTTCACTCATTTTCAAGAAAATCATGCCAAATATTTAAGTCTGAATAAATAACCATAGTAGGCCTATTGATCCATTTTTTTAAAGTAAAAATATTATTTCTTGAAAAAAAAAAAGGCAAGGGGGAGACCTAGTTCAGCTTGTACCCAAATAATCACTTTTTCTTGAGATAACTGTATTTCTGTGTGCAACGTGTTTTATGTATAATTTCTGTTCATTACAAAAAGTACTTAAAAGATATGTACTCAAGGATGGAGATTAATAATTCATAAATAATAAATTAATAAATTTCCCTAAAAGTGTGCAACTGGTAAAAGAATATAATTCTGCACACTTTGGTGGCAGTGACTTGATATATACTAATAGTAGGCTTCCCCTTTTTTATTATTTTTGGGTCATCAGTGCAAATATTAGCTAAATGAACAAGGCAAATAACATTTAGTGTAATTTTGATAATATGTTTTACCTCTGGCATTCTCTTCCTGAGAAAGCACCTCAGGAGCCCCAGAGGGTAATGGACTATAACTTGACAACTCCTGGCTTTTGGTATTGGTTGCTAATAACCAACAACAACCACCCACCAAAATTCTGTCAAATATCTTATTCTGTAAGGTACACAGAAACAATTTCCAAACCCACATATAAAAGTGATGACACACTGTGACAATGGCTATTTTTTTTAACCACCTGGAGGTACTTATAAATATCTCATCATTCCATACCAAAATCTGCTAGCTTTAACTCTCCTTTTTCATTAATGAGGAGGTTCTGTGGTTTCAAGTCTCGATGCAACACTTTTCTTCTGTGGCAATACGCCAACCCACGGAGAATTTGGTACAGAAACAGCTGCAGAAACAAGTAAGTGAAAAATCAGTCTTACAGATAATGAACATAAGCGTAAATCACGAGACAAGAAAAGCAACTGGTCTAGAATAATAAAAGAAAAAAATCCAGTAACTTTATCCTTTGAAGAATATCTTTTCCTTTTATAGTTGTTTGTTGAATTTTACAGTTTATTAATGACATTGAAGTATCTGCCTTTTTGATCTAACAATATCTAGGAAAATAGATACTATAAATAAAATGAAACTTTGTATTAGTAGTAACAGTTCATTTTTCACGAACCTATCAACCTACTAAGGCTTACTGTTTGATTTTACAATGCTGACCTAACAAGAAATCAGCCTCTGCCACTTATACACCCCCACTTCTAAGAACAAACAAAAACTCAACCAATCAAAAAACAGGCAAAAATTTCCACACCAGATCAGGACCAGTGCCTAAGGCACTGACGGTTTTATGAAAAGTCTGAATATCATAGAGAATGGTGCTACATTGCTCTGGCAAATTTCTTGTTATAAAAAAAAACTAACCAGCTTCTATCACCCACCTCCTAGGTACTGTACTTTCAGCACCTCCTACTCAGTGTTGAAAACCTGTTGATTCAGAAAGAGGCATTAGCATTATAGTGTTCCGAGTAAAAGTAACACCTGTATGGCTAATGTAAGAGGTCTCGTGGTGGATTTTGGTGGAAAGTGGGATGCAAAACATATCTGGATTCTTCGGGGTTAATCAAAAAGTAGCTTGAATTACAGAGGACTCAAGAGGTACCTTTCGTAAGTTTCACTTGCAGGTGAAAAACTGGCATTAGAATATCAAGAACGAGCCAGCGCAAGAGGTGTATGATAGCCTAAATGAATTCTAAGCAGCAGAGTTTCTAGACTCTAATATTTATGTATTTTGAAAACTCTAAAATCTCTATTTCAATATATTGTTAAATTTTGTTTGAAAAATATAATAAAATTTTAACAAGTGAATAATATGCATTCAACTTTTGTAGCCCATATAGATTTGAGTCTAAAAAATAAAAACTCAGATCTTTGTCAAATTGTTAAAATTAAGAACTTTTGTTCTTTCCAAATTATTAACATAAAAGCAAGAAAAATAACTAGATATACAAATGACATTCGCAATACCTTGCCAAATGAAACACACAATACGATGAAAACAATCTTTACAAAATGTATATGAAAATGCATTTAAAGCCCTGTTCTAAAACTCTTAGCAATGTTACCCATATGACTGGAGCTCTCTTTTAGTAACAGCAACTGGTTCGCCTTTGCATCTACCAAGCTTAAAATTTAAAAGCAACAAAACACACATGTTTAAATTTACAACCTACAGAATTAGAAATGTCTGCCTTAAACACAATGATGGGACATCCTATTTCCAAAATAGATTCTCATAAAAAGTAGACCACGTTTGGATAAATAAATCTTTGCTAAATCTAGACTATACCATTCAGGTCAAAGGTAGTAGTTCTTACTACTGTAAGAACACAATTATATCAAATTATCTTACTCAACGAGTAACTTTCAGATTTTATCTGGTACTATTGTAGCAAAAATTTCTAGCACTGCGTGAATTCTTAGTTATATTATGAAAACACAAGTATCTTACTTTTGGTTTGACAATATACACAGGTATTTGCAGAATAGCAGTCCTAATACTTCAAGGTTCCTGACCTTATTCATTAGGTTAGAGCCCCGAGAAGTTGTTACTTTATAATCACATCCCATTTAAAGTACATTAGGGAAAATTGTCCTTTAAAAAAGACCTTTTGAAAAATGGACCCATCATTTATATTTATCTTAAAATTTTTTTTCAAAGCAAAATATACCAGTACATGTATTCTACATGTAGGACAGTAACTTGTAATGCAAAAGAAAATGTTAAAAGTAATTATTTTAAGCTTTTAAAATGAAGCAGTTCAACTAAAAGGTTTATTCCTAAGAAAGCTATATATATAGTATAGTAAACAGAAGCTGATTAAATAGATTCAGAAGACAATCTATTTAAAATGCTGGAGAAAATTCTGAATTAGTTACAACACTGGTACATTTTATTGTGTAATATTAAAACTGTACAGAAAAACATACCTTTACATTGTGCATACTCATGATATTCCCACAGTCATCCATGTACTGTTTTAGGTCTTTATCCTGAAAAACAGAGCACTTTACCATGTGATACATACTTTTCTAAATGCATGGCTGCGTCACTTAATAGCATTTAATTTTACGAACCAACTGCTTTTCAAGAAAGATACAGGATGCACCACATACGTAATTCACTTAAACATCAATAATTAATAATATTCATGGAACTGTCAAAAAGTTCAATTTGCTATTAAAGCAAAATTAAATTACTAAATTTTATTAAATGCTTACCAGATATTCAAAGACCAGAGTCAAAGATTTATCTGTGTGAACAATGTCATGTAAGGTTACTATATTGGCATGTTTTAAATCCTTTAGTAGAGAAACTGTAAAACAAGGGGGTAAAAAAAGGTCTTTAGTCTTTTGGTAGCTAGTCTTTATAAAATCCTGAATTAACCTAATATAAGAACTGACTAAATTTCAGACTTGTATCTTAAATTTAAAACA
>RJWT010014751.1:0-20868 GCA_004365215.1 Cuniculus paca | reverse complement strand
GCAGGCGCTCCTCTCTCCTTCCAGGTGACACAGTTTCAGTCAACCTAAATCAGTAATTTGCTCCAGGATGCACTGGGAACTCGAGATTGTAAACCAGCCTCCCGAAGAGCACACTTTGGTGAAGCAAAGCAGTTCAAGCTCAGTAGTCGAAGTAAGTAGCTTGACTCTGGCCATCCGGCGCTTCTGGATTTTACTTTCTCTACATTTCTGCTTCCAGGAAGCCCAGCCTGTCTGCCGCCCTTTGGGCTCTTTCTGGTTTGCTTTCTGTGTTCATGCATCTACATTTTAAAAAACGCAGGGTTCACAGATCTTTGGGTTTTATTCTCGGCTTGGCCCTTATTTTAATTCCATGACCTTAGTACAAGCTCAGAATCTTTCTGATCTCAATTTCACGACCTGTTAAATGAGAGTATTTAGCCAGGGATCTAGCTCAGTGGCCTAAGTTCCTGCCTGGCAAGTGCGAGGTCATGAGTTCAATCCCCGGTCCCAAAAAAAGAGAGAGAGTATTTATCACATAGCTTCTAACTTCTCATTCTGAGATTTTTCTTTGTATTTCTTGGATTGTCAGAGCAGATCCTAAACTATTGTCAGTTGCCTTTTCTTTGGTAGTTTAGGCTGTAGATTTGTTGATTTATCAGTGTATTAAGGCATAATCTACAAGCATAAATTATATATTCACACTGAATGTTGTGCTGCATCTCTACAAGTAGACACTGGAGAGGATCAGTGGTAAAGAGCACACCACTTCCTCCAGTGCTTTCGGAACCTGGAGCTCTTCATCCTTACTGTGGGAATTATTTTAAGCTTTGTTAAAGCCTGCAGACCCCTGAGAGTGTCCAATGCGCTGTCTTCACATGAAATCTTCCGGAGCTCCTGAGAGGGCTGGGGAGTATTTGCCTTTTTGCCTCAGGCATTTTAGAAATACTCATTAAGGATGAATACAAAAATTGCAATATTCCCCCATCTATTTTGCAAAAAATTAATTTTACAAAATGTCAGTCCCATGTGAGCAAAATCTCATGCTCATGTGAACACAGCTTGAGCCCTGCCTACAGGAGGCGGCCGGCCCAGGGCTAGTCCAGTTCCATTTGTAGCAGGTGTTTTTCCATCGAGCTGGAAGGTCCAGAGACTCCGATTTCACCTCCTTGATCTTCCTCAGCTAACAGGGGAACTGGGTTGAGTGACTGCCACCTCCAGCCTCGATTTTAACCATGCACTGAGTTCAGTTCCTTTCTTCCCCAAAGGCTTAGCATTTCCAGCTAGCAGAGGGGGCAGTTGCTAGTTTCACCTTTCCTTTGTTCTTGCAGATTTCCTGCTAATTAGCCAGGGTTGTATAAAAGGAGCGCTCAGTGGTATCGAAAACATAATGCAGGGGCTGGGGCCTAATAAGGACTTAGTGGGCTGCCTGTGATGAGTCATGCTCCATGACGAAACTCTGATTTTCCCTGAGTTTGTGGCAGCTCTCCTTGTTGTCTGCATTGTACACATTCCTACACTCTCACTAACAACACCACTAATTGTGTTGTACTTAGTTTTGTAGGCCTCCCTTGTAACTATGGAAGACATTTGTCACAGAGACAAATGGATGATCCGAGCTGAAGACACGCACATGTGTGATGCTGTTGGGAGTGCTGCTTCTTTCCTGACAATGGAACACACTGGGCTGGTGTGGCCTTTTCTTTCTTACCTGGCCTTGAATGCGGGTACAATGGCTGGAACTGGAGCAACTATCTTGTAACCATGAAGGGAAAGCTAAAAGAAGTTCAGAGTCGTACACTGAGATATTACCGAGCTCCTGAACCAACATAAATGACTGCTATGCTTCTTACTACATCAGCAAATAAAGCTTTCTTTCTCTCTAAGCCACTGTAGGCGAGTTTTCTGTGCCTGTACTTGCAGCTAACTGCCGTCCTGACTGACACCCGCTCACATATTTCATCGTGACAGAGTAGATCTCCACCCGAGGCTCTTCTTCTTTTCACAGACTCAAGTGCACTCTCCTGCTCTTTTGACCATTTCTGGGATTCTGTGTGTCTGTCAAGAGCCCAACCAAAAACACCTGGGTTAGAAGATCCTTAGCCGATTGGTGGGGTCACCTGCTCCAGGGCCCTTGAGGAAACTGCTACCAACTGCAGAGAAGGGCGATGAGGTGCGACGGAAAAGGTCCAGCTCAGGAATAAATCTCAGCTCCCGCCCCCGGAAGCAGGGCCACCTCCCTGCACACCCGGACCTCCTCTTTCGGGCCTGCTACCTGACACAGCAGACCTTATCGTTAGGTTGGCCCATTTAGCTGTCAGAGTTTGACAAGGTTGGACTTGAAAATCGTGACTTTTTCCTTGTTCCAACCATCAACCAATCCATTCCTGCCCCTTTATCTGCCACTCCTGCTAATAAATAAGCAGAGTTTACATAACCCACTGTCTGGGAGTTTATACTGGGCATCGTTAAACAGTCTTAGGCAGTTCTGTTTCTTGGCATGGGGACACATTTTTTCCAGGTGGAATTTTCCTGCTGTTTGTCAGTGTGTGAAGGCAGAAAAATGTGAACTTCTGGTCCGTCCGTATGGCGTTTGAAAAACAAAAGAAGCTGGTAAAACTTGCTTTAGTAAATGACTCATAAGAGCCAGGAGGGGAGGCACGCATGCAGGGTGCGTCACGCTCACCACCATCTCCCCACTTCATCCTGTTTAATTGTCACAGTCTTCTGAGAAGGTGGGCACTGGTAGGTTCCTGCTTGACAGATGGGGAAAACAGGCCCTGAAGCATTAGGCGGACCCCATATCAACTGAGGGAGGGGTCTGTGCTGGGAACAGGGTCTGGTCGCACAGGGTCCGGTAAGAGATAGCATAGTCCAAGGTCGAGCCTTGGTTTTTGCAAGGTTTCTGGGACCTAACAGATCCAAGCCGGGCAGGAATACTCTGCCTTCCCATTGCTGTACTTGGGCTGGGAGGTCACTGGAGCACCGAATTCCTGGCATGGTAGTAGGGGGACAAAGTCCACAATCTGCAGGATGAATTCGTTCCCATTTTCCTGGTTTTATGAAAGGGAAAATGAGTCCTCCGTGAGTTAGGTCATCTTCCAGATCAGATGACCACCCCCATGCAGCCTCCCAGCGTAGGTGCAGCCCGCAGCCCTCGGGGGCTGAAGGCTCACTTTTGTTTCTGTTTTCTCACTAACCACCCCATGGCAGCAGCCCCCAAAGCGTGGTCTGCAGCCTCCGGGCCCAGGACACCGTGTCACTGCCCGTTGTTGGTGCTGAAGTGGCAAGGGGGAGATGCAAGCTCCTGGTGGAGTGAGGCCAGCAGCAGCCACCTGCCTGTGGCCGCTGTGCCTGGCCACACACCCTCACGAGAGAGAGCAGCAGTGGCGACTTCACTTCGAGTGTCCTTAGTTAGGACCCTTGCACTGCTGTGTGTGGACCCAAGGAAACGGGATCAAGGAGTGGGGCAGACACCTCACACCTGTTCCAGACCCGGTACCCAGGTGTGGACCCATCTCATGCCTGTCAGTGTGAGCCACTAAAGCAGATGCGGTCTGGACGTGGGGCGGGATACTGCCTGGGTCCTCCAGGGAACGCACAGACGAGGGCCGTCATGCCGACTTGCTCTGCATGCCGCGGCCTGCGTCACCCCGGGGAGGCACACATGGGACTGTCGCTGTGGCCTGGCTGCTGTGTTCATGGCACAGTGCTTCCGTGTGGAACAGTGGTGGACACCAGATTATAGTTATCGACCAGCATGCAGCGGATACTTTCTCAAAAATGAAGGAAAGAAACCTCCGTCTTTGAGGGGAAACGAATCCTAAGTAACTGTAATTGCTGCCAGTGGCAAACTTAATGTTTGGAGGGAGAGGAAGAGTTTTGCAAAGCTTTTTCCATCGCTGTGAACTGTACAGCTCCCAGTATCCAGAGCTTCACCAATGAGGTCACAGGTGACCCTCGTGAGAGACGCTCTTCACACTTCCTAATGAAATTTTCATCACACGCAGGACTTGTCTGGCTCCGTGGACCCATACTTTTGGGAATTATTTACTTCTTTGTTTTGTGGTGCTAGCGATTGAATCCAGGACTTGCACAGGTTAGGCAAGCCCACTACCACTAAGGACACCTCTAGCCAGACCGATGCTCTTCAGGTGACCAACGTGGCAGAATCGCCTTAGAGAGACCGGTGGATTTCAGGGTGGCAGTGCGCGAAACTTACTTGGGATGATTTTAGATGCCACCTTCCAAATGAACTTTAAGAAAACTCTTCTTGTCGGGTTGTGGTGTGGCACTGAAGAAAAATATCCACACTTATCTGAAAAGGATTTTAAAACAGCTCCCTTCCTCTTGTATTTATATATACTTAGTGTCAGATATTTTTCATGCACTTGAGCAAAAATAGCACATCGCAAAGACTGAATGTGAAGTGGAATTCAGACTCCCACTAGTAAGCCGGACACGAAACAGACTCTAGAAATGTAAAGCAATGCTACTTTTCTCATTAGATTTTTATTTGAGAAAACACATAATGAATGTTCTGTTTTGTTTTGTTTACTCACATGTACTAACAAAGTTCTTTGGAGGCTCGAAACAGTTTTAGGAGTTCAGCGGTCTGGAGTCCCGGAGTCTGGGATGAATGTCCAGGAAGATGAGAGAGGACCCTAAGAAGGTTCCCAGTCCTCCTTCTGACCCTGGTAGCTGCGAGGAGGGGGTGACTAAATGACTTAAAATGTTTCCGCTGTCATCTAGGTGGAGTTTGGAGGTTCCTTGGACCCCACTGTTGTGGCATTCATTTCCTGTTGGTGTTCAAATCCTTCCTACAGGGTTCAGCCCAAGCTCCCTCGGCCAAGAACGCCAGCACTCAGTGTACACACCAGAGCCTTGGCTCACCTCCGCCTTGGCAGTGAGGTGAGCCCTGCAGAACATCTTTCCTGGGGACGATCAGACCCAGAGTGGGCTGGGGGACCCGCATCCTCACATCCTCACATCCTCACATCCTCGCATCCAGGTTTTACAGCTAAGCCATGCTGACACAGAGGGCTCGGGGCATCTCAGTGCCTCTGTTTCTTTGTCAGTAAAATGGGAACAAGAGCCAGTTGTGGGCATCTATGTACCCCTGCTCCACACAGCGATGCCACCTTGGTAGCTCGATATCTGCCAGAGGGCAGTATTTATTATGCCACAGACATTGACAGACACTGCCAGGCAGCAAGGGGGAGTTTCCAGGGAGTCAGTTATTAAATACTTACTGGCCACAACTTGGCTCTCCTTATGCTGTACAGACATGAAAACAATGCCGTGAAAACAGTGCCTGGCAATAGATTAAGTGCTCAATAAAACCAACCTTTTGTTGCTTTTATTCTACTTTGCAGGGGCATGAGTAATGCTGATGTACGTCAAAGTTTGAGACGCGGTCTTTTGCTAGAAAAGGACCTGTTCATTTTCGTCAAAAGCTGGTAACCCCTCACTAAATAAGACCTGCAACGGCAAGGCCTCCCAGCAACTTCCTGTCAGGCCGTGAACTTCTGGAATGCGGGGTCCCGTGCACAGTCCTGGTGTCTGATGGCGCGTCTTGCTTTCCCTGGGCGAGAGGGTCCGCAGACCCCACAGGTACAGCTCAGGACCTGGGGCTCCTTCAGTGGAAGACACAGCGGTCCCAGCGCAGGTATGAATCCAGCATGCCCTGGCCCCTCTGCCATCCCCATTTCATCAAAATGCATAGTCTCCTTTTTGGCCACTGGCGCAGGTTTTCATAATGAGGGGCTCTCCTGGGGGGGGGTGGAGAATGTTGCACGAAAGGAAGGCTTTGTGGTGGAGAGATGGAATTGCACAGCAAAGAGTTCCCTGGACCCCAGGTGTGGACCAGATGGGAAGCAAAGCCACTGACCAGACTGCGAATCTGTCTTTATCCTCCATCAAAACGAAAAAGTTTAAAACTGCAATGAAATCATCCAAGCTCATCAGCCTCTGTGGAGTCCCACTGGCCAGAGGGCCATTTGGCTTTGTTTTGCTATTGGTTGATACAAGACCCCGAGGGGAACGTAGGCATTCACCAACAGCCCATCTCAGCTATATATAGGCTGAGACCCAAGACTTGGATCTTTTGTCCAGACACATCTAAGCCTGCAAGGACCCACACAGCCCTTCTTCAGGCAGTTCGAGCACCTTCAGCTGCAGCTTTAGAAAGCATAGCTGGAAATCAACCTCTACATTCTCTTTCCACTTTGGTTTTATTTGGCTGTTTTTCCCCTTCATTCTGATGAACTTAGGAAAATTCAAATTCTTGCTTAAAATACCTATCAAATTGGCTCATGATGCTTCTAAAGAAGCAAGACAGCTGTTTATGGCTGATGCAGTAGAATGGCTGTCACTGTGCTAGCAGTATTCAGATGCGTGATGGAAGAAAATCCACTTACTACCACACTTCAGGAGACTACTATTACATAGTGATGGGAGCCAGGAATTTCTTGGAGACTCTGAGGAAAGAGTGTGGAGGAAAATCATGTTCTACAAAGACCTCACTCCACTAGGAATCCATGACAAGGGGCCTACTTCGCCACTTTCCTGTAGGAAGGTGTCGCCCCCTTTGCAGTCAGGCCCTCAAAGCGCAAGACCCAGTCTTTGTTCTTGTAGCCAGTCTAGGGTGGTCACTTGTGGCCGTTGTTGCCTTAAGAATATCAGATTCGGGGAACTCATCAAAGTCTGAAGTATCATCAATGCTTTTGATTTCAACAGAGATCACAGCAGGTCTCTCTGATATGTTCCCAGTCAACACCTTCAAAAAAAGAATTATTTTTGATTTCCTCAACTCCAGGGGTTCCAATTCTATGTTGCCATTCACAGCAGAATCTCAGAATGAGATCCTTGACTTCCTCAGAGGTGGGAACTTCTGGAGGAAAAGTCAAAGTTTCTTTCCTGTTCGTCACCTTCTTGTATGTCTCTTGAGGGGTCTCAGAACGAAAAGGTGGATGGCCGATGAGCATCTCACACGTGATCACCCCAAGCGACCACCAATCACAGAGCTTGCTGTGCCTGGTCTGCATGAACACCTAGGGAGCAGGGTAGTCAGGAGTGCCTGCTGTGGAGAAGGCTGCCTGACGTCTGTTTCTTTCCCAGGTCTCTGCTTTCCTTCTGGAAAGTGAAATCACTGGGAGGCTGTGGTTCAGATTCCTACAGAACTTTGTCCTGTGTGCTTTCTTCAGTGCTGTGCAAAGGCCAGAGTCAGAAAGGTTCATGTGGCCCTTGCTGTCCAGCAGGAGGTTGTCTGGTTTGATGTCTCTGTAGATGAATCAGAGCTGGTGAACAGAGTCTATGGCCAACACCATCTTTGCCATATAAAACAGAGTCTCTTCTTCCATCAGTGTCTTTTTTCATCAACAAGGTCATCATGTCCCCTCCAGGCAGGATTCCTACTCCATGCAGATAGAGGTTTTGCTTATCCTGAAAACTATAGAACATCTTCACAGCCCACAAACTGTCCACCTCCACTGCAGTGTCACGCGCCAACGGAAATGGCCAACCTGCTCTTTCAAGCTTGCCTGCTTTACGGAGGACGCCCACTGCGTAGCCCTGCCCTGTACCCTTCTTCTGAGCAAGCCGCACCTCACCAAATGCTCCTCTGCTGTGACTTTAAAGGACTCGAAATCTTCCAATCCAAGTCTTGTTCTTTTCAAATGAAGAGATTCCATTTCCTTCCGAGCACGAGCCGATCTCCTGAGTCATTTCTCTTCATCTTTTAGGACTTCTTCTTCCATCACGTACTTTTTCTAACTTCTTTCGTCTCTCTCTCTTCTTCTTACCTTCATGTTGAGCGATGAGGTTGCTATACAAATTCTCCAGGGTCCCTTTGGTCATTGCCACTCTTTCCTTGGTGTGATTACTCATGGAGAAGCAAGGTGTTGAGCCTGTCATCGCCATGGCAGAGCCCCGAGAAGAAGGCAGGGCTGGGAAGACGCCTGCTGGGCCAGCGGTCTCCACAAGCTTAAGAGGCGCAGCCCCCCACAACAGCAGCCCTCTGACCAGACGAGGGGAGGTGATGCACAAGGGTCTCTGAGGTAGGGGCTGAGCTGCACTTTGGTTCTTGAGTCAAAAGAGTTGGTGTTTTGAAAAATGCTTAAGTACTTGAATTCTATGTATAGTATGGGAATTAGCAGAACTTCATTTTGTTTTTCACCTGCAGAGTAAAGTTTTCCGGAATTCACCACGGCTGGCCCAAGGGTCGGAGGACACCTGTGGTGGCGCTGTCACAGATGCATGGAGCTCTAGGCCTCCCAGAGTTTATCTAGGTCAGAGCTTTTCCTCAGGCACGGAGGGCGAGCTGCTGGGTCAGGCTGTCCCGGCACCTGGCGGGCATTTCTCCAAGGAGCTCCCTGACAAGGTTCGCAAACTTGAACTCTAAACGTGAATGCTCTAGTAGGTTTGATCTAAATGAAAAGCGCTTGATTCAGTTGAATCAATTTTCATTTAAGAGCCAGAGAAGAAGAGGAGGAGGATGAAGAATAGCGAAAGAAAGGGGAAGAAGGAGGAGGAGGAGGGGAAGAATAGAGCAGAGAGGAGAGAAGAGAGAGGACAGGAAGACAACGCGAAGGTAAATGCTGTTAACCGTGCGCTTAAAGATAGTGGCCCTTTGATGT
This sequence comes from Cuniculus paca, assembly GCA_004365215.1. Classification (NCBI taxonomy): domain Eukaryota; kingdom Metazoa; phylum Chordata; class Mammalia; order Rodentia; family Cuniculidae; genus Cuniculus; species Cuniculus paca. The sequence goes on along the minus strand of RJWT010014751.1, from coordinate 12,256 downwards.
TTCTCAGATTAATTCTGTACTTCAAAGAGGAAGCATGATATTAATTTGGTTTACAAATGTACAGCTACTAATGGATGTGTGTACTTGTTAAGTCATTTCAAGGTGAAATGCCTCTAATTAAACATATTAATCATGACTTTGGAGAGGATATTTTGCACACTATCCTGTCAGCTCAAGGGAACAGCCATTGCCACACTTTAACAACAAATATTTAAATTGTTTTACTCAAATGAAATAGGCTTTTAAAAAAAATAAACACAGCATATGGATTTTTGGTTTGTTTCATAGTTCTAAGTGTTAAATATGGTCCTTTAAAATAAAATTCAACTGGGCTTTCTTCCAGGTCAACATAGAAGCATATAATGATAAATTGCATTGTTAATTCAAGAATTTTTCTTCCCCCTTTCTCTTCTTTTTTATTGGACCAGACAAGAAAGACAAGTTTACCTGTTTTTCAAATGATTAAATGCTTCCTCCCACAACTTTATCTAAATTAATTTGAAAGAAGAGTATTTTGTCTCTACTTCTGTGGAAGTTTCTGACATTATTTTTAGTTTTTTAGTTTTTGCACTTCTATAGATGTTCTTGGCTACAGATGTTGTTGGCTCCTCCGGGTTACCAAACCCTGTGCAAGAATTTGCTAAGGCTGGGTGGAAGAAGTGGGCTTCAAGGACTCAGATTTCCACGCACGTCACCCATTTCCCCTGAGCCGCTGGTGCTCTCCCATGTTCAGTCTTCTAGAATGTTTCATCTTCGTTTTGTCTCTTCCATCAGATTGCACATTCCCTAAGGGCAGGGACAAAGAACCTTCAGTGAGGATGCAGACCCCTCGTTACATGGTCAGCAGTCAGGATACAGGAGAATGTTGAAGCAGCATGTGTTGTGATGTTGCCTAAAGGGACCATGTGAGGTCCGGGAGAGCTCGGTCCCGGGCAAGCTGGCTGATGCAGCAGCGCCCAGCTGGGGTCGCCGTGGAGAGGGCAGGGACTTCTTCCAGCCACTCATCACACCACAGTGCTCGGCTGCACACATGGCTCTGCCAAGGTGAGGGGGAAGTGACAGTGAGGACAGGGTTGGCAGGCAAAAGAGAAGACAGAAAAACAGAGAAGGGACTAAAAGGAATATAGGGGCAGGAGCAGGAGGAGAGGAAGAAGTGGATGACGACAGAGGAAGAGAGTAGAAGTGGGGAGACGAGAAGAAATTCAGTAGACAAAGGGACCACACTGGCACCGTGAGTTTCCAAACCCAGGTTCCTTAAAATATTTAATTCACCTGTTCACATCTCTCGACCCTGACAAGAAATGCCGAGGCAGGCAGAGGCGCATCCGTGGGGAGAGCCTGAGTGTGGGCCCGGTGGGAGCCCACATGGATCGGAACAGCCTCAGAACTGGATGGATTCACGCCTCAGTCTCCATTCATCCTTGTGATCTATTATTGCGCCAAACTCCAAATAATACTCACAGGCGTTTTTTCACCATATGACTCAGGTTTTTGCTTTCCAGACTGAAGCTGCCTTTTTCAGTCATTCTCTAATAATCTCTCTTTGGCGAGGGTTTACAATGACCTCACTTTTGCCAACATCTAACAAAGAGTCACACCCTGCAAGGAGCTATCTGATGAAATTCAAAAGGTTAGAGGATGAAAAAGTATCTTGGCATTGGATGAATATTTGTATATGCATTTATTTTATTTGAGGGATAAGGAATGGTTATTATAAAAGCAAATATAGTAATTGTTCTAATTAGGTGATAAAATTAGAATAGGGTTTTTAGGAGAGTTAGTTGACATGCCAAGTAAACGTTTGTAGAAAATTTAATTCTTGATGAGTACTTGCTTGAGCCGTTTTAAACTGTCTTTGTCTTTAATTACTAAATCTACATTTGTTTCCCTTTTGGAACTTTTCTATTTATAAATATACAGAGACGCTGGGCCTTTTATTAAACATGTAGAGGAAGGGAGAGAAGGAACCAATAGCAATGTTCTGGGTCATAGCTTCCCAAGGTCTGGGCCTCACAATAATAGACTAAGGCAGGAGGTGCCAAACTTTCTCTCTAAAAGAGGATGTGGCAAATGTTTCTGGTTTTGCAAACCATGCAGTGTTTGTTTCAACTTTGCTACTGTAGCGAGAAGGGGGCCACAACCTGCAGATAAATGTACATGACTCTGCGCCAATAAAGCTTTATTTACAGAAAACAGGATACCAACAGGTAGTTGATAAGTAACAACGTATACAAAAATAAGTAAAGGGACTGACATAAGGGATATTTGCAGCTATTGTACACATAAAGCAAGGAAGTTTTGGTTCCCAAAGCTGTTAGTATCGATTCTGGCTCTTATGTCCTTTCTGAAACGTTCTTCCTTCTTTTATTTCCATGCTGTTAGTTGAGGTGCCCAGGTTCCTCAGGGTTCTGCATACTGCAGCAGGGGGACCTACCTGGCCTGTGCCTGTTTCTGTGAATGAATTTCATGGCTCCCTTGAGCTTCTGCTGGGCCTCACAGTCACGACAGTGATCTAAGCTCAGTCCTAACTTGAAGCCAAAATATATGGAGGAACAAGAGGAGAGAATTTTGAATGTTCTAGTCACTCACACAAAGACAGATATTTGAGGTGCTGGAAGTGCTCGATGCACCTGACCTCGTCCTTGGTGGCCCAGAGAGTTACATTTGTGCATCAGTTACAATAAAACTTTATACAGCAAGGGAGCCCACGCTGTACCGTAGACACTTCAACACTTACAGTGGACAAACACATTATTCAGAGACAAACCTGGGAAACATGACTATGCACTGAGCAATTACTACACCACCCAAAGCATTCTCATCACATGCCAGCTGTTGCGGAAAGGCACCTTTCCTGGCATCCTTTCTGTCCCCACCATGGGTACAGCCGTGTTGCTTCCCTCCAGCTGCAGGTGCTGCTCTGGGTCTCCCTCTGCCACCGTCAGAACTCGGGCCAGGAGACTGGGAACGAAGGAACCGGTTGGAGGATGAATGAGAAGCACCTTTATTCAGTCACAGATTCCATCATGTGATAAAAACCAGGCCCTCGTGGTTTGAATACGTTTTTCTTTAGCGTTTTAATGTGAATCTCTTCCAGGTAGGTGGCTGCTCTCTCCTGGCCTGCATAGGAGAGGTGGTGTGATGTGACACGCGTGGGCAGCTGCACAGGGCTGAGAGGTCCCTCCATCTGCCTCCTGTCTTTTTCCCCATTTCTCAGCTTTTGCTAGAGGCCGAGGCTGTCCTTGGATATGGCTTGAGAGTGCCTGGAGGATCATGTGCGGTGCTGGGAGCTTGGTCTGCATGTGACACGTTGAGAGGGGTGGAGGAAAAGCTGTGGCCAGATGGAAGGTCCTTAGGTCCCTGGGCAGCTGCTCTGGAAAAGACTACAGTGGATCTCACGGGACCTGGGGATCTTGTGAGGGCCAAGGTTAAAGGTGCTGACTCTGTGTCACTCCCTGGCCTCCTGACTTGCAGTGTGAGTGCCTCTCTGGTGCACACTCCCACCTGAGCCATTGCCCTGAGGCCTCGCCAGCATGGAGCGGATGGGGGTGCCATTCCCTGACCTCCGGAGTGACGAACTAAATAACTTTTGTTCATAAAGCTGGCCTGTCTCGGGCATCTTGTCATAGCAATAGAAAATGGATCAGTGCAGCTAATTCATTCTCCTCCTCCCCAATCTTCCTCCACCAATCTAAGCTCCACAGAGTCAGCAGAGACAGAAACACCAGTAAACATTTGGAGAGGCCACCAATACTTAGCCTCCCTCAAATGAAAAACAAATGGACACCGAGTCTCCTGCTGTCCTGTTCTGCCCCTGTGTCACTTTTTTTGTTACCTCGCCATTTTTCTATGAGATTATTATCTCCGAAGCCTGACCTCTTACATGAACCGTGCCACCATGATCTGTGGGTCTTGCTACCTCGAAGGTGTGCCCACCACTGGGGCTAACAGTAGGTCTGTGGAAGCCGGAATGGCATCCAACCCTGTGGGCACAGTAATGAAAGTTTTAGCTCCTCAGATAAAATGCACAGGCTGGCAGCAGCTGCATTCCTTCGTGGACTCAGAGAGCACTAATTGCAGCCTTGGCATTGCGCTAGGTCCGTGGGGTATGCAGGGACTCGGAGGCCTCGCCCTTCCCTGGGGGACTTTCAGCGCGGCCCTGGCTGCCCGGCAGCCCAGGTCTGTTGGTCCATTTGGGGATTTTTTCCTTCATTAGGAAATTCCATACGCAGGTCTCACCCAGCTCCTCAGTAAACCCTGGCAGCCTCGCTTTTTGTGGCTCATCTGTAGTAAAAGTGAGTGATGACAGGGTGGCCACCATCTTATGCCTTTCCTGCCAGCCAGGTGGAGGCTGCCCTGGCCTGTGTGGGCCCTAGGGCCTGGAGGCGGATGCCAGCCCCCGGGGCTGTCTGCGTGTGATGGTGGAGGGTGATGTGACAATGTACAATCCCATCCCCCAGGCCAGGCCGCCGTCAGCTCCATTTCTGGTCTGGGATCCTCCTCTGTGTGGCCAGTGTATCCAGGGCTCTGTTCATTTCTAGCCACGGCGAGAGAGTCCCGTCCACAGAGGTTGAAGCTTCCTTCCCTGCGTCCTCCAGCCTCAGAGGAGAGAGCGATTCTTGGCTGAGCCCGGAGCCTCGCCTTCTGCAGCAGATTTGCTACCAGCCTGGCCTGTGGACCTGATGCCGGCAGCTGGGCTTTGCAAGCTCAAGGGCAGCTAAACTGCCCATCAGAGGCCACAGTGACCCAGTTTTTGGAGGAGTCTGGATCCACGCAGGCCACTTCGGAAGGCATGTTATGCACAGCAGCAGATGTGGGGCAGAACAACCAAAAAGCATGAGTTATCTTTGCAATGCTTTTAGCTGTGGGGCCGGCGTGTCGAGACTACAGTGCAACGTGTAAGGATAACTTCGCTTGGAACTCAAGCCATGCAGTCCCCCTGCTGCCCCCTACTCCGTCATCTCTGGCACCAACCCTTCCCGACTCTGCAGATCACAAGAAAGTTCAAGGTGGCTTCCTGCTGGGGAGTGGGGACAGCAGGGGCTGAAACCCTCTGAGTCCACAAGGAGGCTCTTTGTGAGATCCTCTGGGGTCACCCGAGCCGGGTTTCAGGAAAAAGCAATCTTCCTTCACAGAACGTGTGTGCAGGGCAAGCTTTCTGCGTGGGTCCCGGCTCCCAGGCCGCACTGCCGAGGCAGGAAGCCCCAGTGCTGTTGTGGTGCCGCTCGAATTTCCTTTGGGAACTTGGACGGAAAGAAAACAAACATGAAAGTGCCTACGGCCAGGAGTCCCATTGCTCTCAGGGCCACGTCCAGAGGACCCAACCGAAGTGCAGCCCAGGGGCGCTGCTGCTCATCATCCAGAGGCCACACAGGGGGGCACTTTGCTCTCCTGCCCTTTATCCGCGCGCCATTCAGCACCATCCTTGCTCCCAGATCTTCCCATGAGGGTCACCCAGGCACCCTGCTTTGGCTTTGGAAAGTCATTAAAAATCACATCCAGTCTGGGAATCCATCATCCCTCTGTATGTTTTCCTGAGATAATTTCAATGCAAAAAGAAATGATTTTCATAATGAACCTCACTTACTCTACTAAGTTTAGCAGTCTAAAAAATTTCCCTGATTTATTTTTGTGAGACTACCTCAGTTTCTCTGGCTTCTTCCCTGTGTAGGGTGGTGTGGGGGCTGAGGTGGTCATGTGGAACGATGAACCCAAACAAAAAAACTGAAGCTCAATACGCTTCTTTGGTCAGGAAATACTTGAACTCCTAGCTCATGGATCACTACGTGTGGCATTTTAGTGGAGATTTTAAAATACTATACAGAGTGAATAAGTACTCATGTTAAGTGGAAAGGCTGTACAGTATTTTATATGGTGAGAAATAGAGTTTGGATTCTTTGAGAAAAAACCAAAGCAAGAAAGAAAGATAAAGATCCTTCGAGAGCATGCAGTTCGATTTTTCTAGATTAACTAGCAGCCTCCGATACACACACAGAAAAAGTGAAGCTACTTTCCTCTTGGAAGCTGGCGGCTGCCCTGGCTCAGATACAGTTTGCCCCTTGAGGGTCATGGCCTGGTGGCTGAGTCCTCAGTGTGCTGCTGTTGGGCTCCACCTTCAAGAGGGGACCCCAGTCCCTCCCCGTGGCTGAGCTGAACCCAGTACTCTTGGACCTGCAGAACAGTGAGCTAAATAAGCCTCTTTTCTTTACCAGTTACCAATTATGGGGTGCTTTATTATAGCAGCAGATAAGACCAACACAGGGCCTGCCAGGTGTCCCCACCCACCCTGACAGTAGCAGCTGGGAAGCCAGCTCCCGCCCAGGGACCCAGAGTAAATGTGCACAGTGGCCAATGGGAGAGATGGGAGAGATGGGGGAAGCCCTGCTTGTTTCTGTCTCATCTTTGGAGACTTTTCTGTGACTATGCTTTCCACAGTAGAGCAGGTGCTTGAATGCCATTTATGGGTGAGTGCACATCTCCTGGATGTCAATGCCCAAAGCTTTCATGGGGTGGGGAGTACGCGACTTAAACACCTGCAGTCCCATGAATTAGCACATTTAGCTTGGAAAATGCTGGCCTAACGCACCCGAGCTCTAATGTATCTGGCGTCCTTTCTCTGTGACCAAGGAGAGAAGTGACGGTTCTGCTAAGCACTGGCCTGTGGCTCCTGTCCTGTCTCACACTCAGTGCCCTTCATATGGGCCAGCTGCCTCCTGGGCTCACGGGCTCTGCCGTGGTGCCGCCTCCAGCCCCAGGGTCGTGCTGCAACTCTGCTCTCCAGGAAATATCATTCGTTCTTTCAACAGTTACCTTCCCTGTATGGGGTGGGATGTGGTGGGCAGTGAGGTGCATAAGTTCTCGGCTTCATGCAGCTCTTGGGACGCAAGGCCTTGTGTATCGCATAATAACAGTGGGCTCCGAGCTCAAAGGTGGCTCAAGTTGGGATGCGGTGAGGCCACCTAGCAGAGGATTGAGTCTGGATACGGGAAGGTGGAAGAGACCTGCTCAAGTCTATGCTCAGGCTATCATCCTAGCTATGGTGTAAAGATGCAGCTTTGCAGCATGGTGTGTAATCACTGTGTAGCTCTTCAGTGCTTTGAAAAGTGCTTTCCTTGATCCCAAATACCTGGCTCTAACTTGAGTGTCTTTTGGCCCCTTTAAATGGCAAGAACATATTTTTTTCAAATCTAAGGATGTATCGAATTCAGGGTCAGAAGTCCTAAAGGAGGCGCCTTACCCTTTATTTCTTCTTGGGGTGGCTATCGTCCAACGTTTACCAGAGCTGGGCTCAAGTGCTTCATTTGACAAACAGCTAACGTTTATACTCGGTCCTATAATGTAAAACTCAAGTTTCCAGTTCTGGATCATTAGTAATGAATTACTCTCTTGTGTTACAAAATCTATACTCTCAAATTTCTGAATATACAGAGAATGATAGATCCTAGGACTTAAAATAGACCGCTGGCGGGCCACGAGAATTGGTTAATGTCACTCTGAAGGAGTTTTGCAACTTGCTTGATTATACATAGCAGTAGGCTATTTTTAAAAAATTCCTTTCCCTGTGTATAAAGCCAGTCATCTGGTTGAAGATGATCACTGAGCGTCACACTGCGTTACAGCCGAGCTGAGCGTCTGCTCAGCCGCTCTGAGCCGCTTGATGCTTATCAGAAGAGCAGCAGGAGCCGCCGCCCGCATAGCTGGGGTAAACATCTCCGCAGACCCGGTCCTGCCCAGCGCAGGGCACATCGGTGCCCTATTGAAGTGGCGACCCTGACTGTGCTGAGTGTGTGCATGCGGCTTAAAACGCATTAATCACTTACCAAAATCCTTCCAGTATTTGTGTGGTAATTTCCATAAACTACATTTCAAAGCAGAAGGGCACCCTGCCAAAGGACGGACCAACCCAGGGGTGGGACTCTAGCATTTTTTCTTGAATGCTTCATGCTATTAAGGAAAAGTGTTTCAAACAAGAGGAGAGAGTCCAATTATGCCAAGTCGTGAAAGGTTGGCACTTAAAAAAAAGTCTTGTTTTTGCAGTAATTTAAGGTTTTGTGCCAAACCATAAATATTTCTAATTTTAGCTCAGATGCCTGATCTCAAACCCAGTGTTGCTAGCCTCTCCACTCTGCACAGCCCAGGGTGGAGAGCCAGCTCCCCTCGTGGACTGACTCTGAGCCTGTGTACCAGCAGCACCACTGACCACTCACGGTTAGTGGGAGGCAGCACAGCCAGGCGCCTGTCAGCTCTAATGGATTCATCACTGTTAATAAGTCAGGCGCCTAATTTACTACGAGTTGGCACTGGCCGAGACGCTTAAGAAAGCTCGCAGGTCTCAGCAGACGTGTGGATGCTGCCCCCTCTGAAATGGTCCCTTCTGCCAAAGTCAATGAGAAAGACTGACAGTGCCGGATGCCGAGCCTTCCATCTCGTGCAGAACACTTGGCAGCTCGCACCTTTTTGCAAAACACAGCACGTTTTTTTAAATGCCTCCAAATAATGATGATCAAAACAGTATTAACAATAGAGCTGCTTAGAGAGAGTGGGGAGAAGCTGGTTCTCAGATTCTCTGCATGGAGCCCACAAAAGCAGAATTGATGTTGGCAGCAGGGATTTTGAGTCATCTGTTACAGCAGATCAGTTCTCAGGAGCCTGCACCACACTCTGCTGCTTGCGTTGTTGGCTAAACAAATGCGTATCATTGGTCCCAGTTGAAAGGCTAATTTTTGGTCTGTTGGAGAGGATGGGGTAATGGAGAAAGAAGCCCTCAGTAAGCCTCTTAGCGTCTTTGTGATGTAAAAAGTGTGTGGAGAGCTGTGCAATGGACTTGCTCAGTAGCCAGCCCTGTCTTCTCAGGTGATGATGTGCCCGGCACCTGTGTCACAATCTCCAGCTGACTGGGACCTGCCCTGGGCATCAGTGCTGGTTCACAGCTCCCCGCACAGCCAGAGGCTCATGCTGGACCGAGGCCACTCCCAGCACCAAACTAAGACCAGACCATGGAAGGTTGCACTGGGGACATGGAGAAATAGTCCATGAAAATTAAATCACCCAGTTTCCACTGTTGCAAAATTAAAGTCTCTTCTCCAGGAGAAGGAGGCTTGGGGCTTATGTTACTTGTTGTCTTGTGGGATAAACCGAAGACTTAGAGCAAGGAAAAGAGATGGTTTCTTTTTTTTAATAACATCTGGAATTCTTGTTTTCCTTGCTCATAAGTCTATGCTACAGTTTTAAATTCAATACCATTTCGAATTCAAATGTTTGTTTAAGCCTTTGAAGTGCTTTTAAAGTTATATATATTAAAATATCTTAGGAACTGCAAACCCAAAAAGGAAAAAGTGTTCTGATCATATTCTGTGAGAACAAGAAGCATGAAGATAGGAGAGAAAAATAGATTCCTTGAAAACCTCCAGTGTAATCAAAACCCGTGAAATATCAGGATATTCACCATCTATTCTGATATTCAAGCAAGCAAGAGGCATTGATAAATATTTAAGTATGGATGTTCTATACATTGTTACTCCAAAATCTTTATGCTTGTTTGAGCTTCTTTAATGTGTAAATTTATGTCTTTTACCAAGTTTGGGGGATTTGGATCTGTTATTTTTTCAAATGCTGGGTCGTTCTCCTTTCTTTCTCAGATACTAATCACACTACTACCTGTATCTGAGGGTTTTTAATTTTGTACTGATTCTTTGCTTCCATCTTTTTTTCCTTTTTTTTTTTTTGTTCTCTAGATTGGTTAAGTTCTATAAATTGATGTTCAAGTTAGCTAAAATGTCATCTCCGTGGTCTCATTATGCCTATCTAGTAAGTGTAAGTGTTTATTTTTGATATTACATATTCCAGTTCTAGACTTTCCATTGAGCTCTGTATAAATGCCTGTTTCTCTGGCAAGCATTATGTCCTGGAGCAGAGCTTAACGGTCCTTACCTGCTAACGACAACATCTGGGTGGTTGTGGGCTGATCTCCACTGAAACTCCTTCGAGTTTCCCCAAATAGCTCTCTTGGATCCCACTGAGGATACTGTGGCTGATTCCTTGTGAAGAATCTGACTTGCGCTGTGTTCTGCTGAAAAGAACAGCATTTTTACTTAAGTAGGAAGCAAAGTAGACTAGACCAGGACCCACACAGAGTTCTCCAGAGCAGCGTCCCCTGAGTGTGGACTGCCTTTGCTTCTGCCCGACCTTTGATTCTGTCCAGGTTGCTTTTTAAGGTTGCCTAGTGTTAATAGTTGTTATCTATGGAAAGATTGGTCCAATCCAGCTGTTCTTCCACTACTAGATCGAGGAAGGTCTTTATGCCTGCCTGACAATTGTAAGGTTGTGAGTTTGATCCCTGGTGCCGCAAAAAAATAAAAAAATAAAAAAAAAAGAAAGAAAGAGAAAGAAAGTTATTTCTAGGCATCACTGTTGACAAATCAGCTCTTTTCCATGGTATGTTTTGATTGCACTCTTGTAATCCATCCAAATTTTGTACCAAAATCTTTGCTATCAAGGAAAATCTCATATACATTCTTTTTACCCATAATTTGCATTCATTTACTCAAAAATAAATGTTTTCTGAAAGTGTAGCATGTACGGAGTGAAATACAGAAGACATGCTCGGACTCCTCCTTACAGTGTTCACATGTCAGTGATGTTTTTCATCATATATATGAAGAAAAAAGTAGAAGCAAAGCTCACCCATACAGGTTCTTTTGGGATGAAACAAGAACAAGGTGGCTTAAAACATATCCCATAGGTCCTAAAACATATCAAAAATGGGAGGTGCCGAGGCGCCTCCTGTGGGACCAGCGAGGTGGAGCGCCTGCCCTCTGATTCTCCTGTGTTCTGCCGTGGTCTGGTGTAGCACAGGACTTTGCTGTTCACCTTGCTGTACTTTGCACAGCTGAAGTGGGTAGAGTTTGTCCTGAGCTCTATCAGGAAAAGGAAAAGCAGCAGAGGTCCAAGCTCAACAGGACAGGTTTGCTGCAGAGGGACCGCTGTGGCACTGAGTCCAGACCAGCTGCCCCCAGGCAGGCCGTAGGGTCTTCTGTGGGGTCATGGGGAGGGGTGTTCAGTGAGAGGGGCTGCAGCTCCCCACCAAAAGCAAGGTTTGGGGACGCGCAGAGAGCAGTGGCTCCTGTCCACAGCAAGGTTGACGGTGTCATGAGCCCCAGGTCAGCTGCGCTCAGAGGGGCTGCCCAGAGGGGTCTCTGACCAGGATGGTGGCAGTCGGTTCCTTCGAGCTCCACATGCTGCTGCATGTAGGGTGTGTCCACTTGGGCACATGCCACAGTCCCGGCCCCTTGATCTCAGATGGAAGCTCTGGGGCCCAAGTGTCATTTTTCCTGAGTTTCAGGAAGATGTTTTCTAGGATGCCGCCATCAGGGAAGCAGAGCTGGTTTGCTTTGGGGAGTAAGGCAGAGCACTAAAGGTCTAAGTGTGACCTGGTCCTTTCTAAACCTGCTGACCATGGACTGGTCACTTTCCCCATACAGGACTTGCTGCATCAACCATGAGGGGTGCGTGCTGCACGGGTGATTTTCCAGGTGAACCTGAAGCTTGGGAAATGATCGATGGGGACGTTTTACTCTGTGGAAGTGTGTGATCGAACGGACGAGGTCTCTGCATCTTAGTGGGAGACAGGACGTCCTTCCTGTCTCCTTGTTATTATTTTCAAACCCAAGTCGTGTGTGCTAATTGAAGAAGCAGATGGATGTTTAGGGTTGAGTTGAGCATAGTGTAGAGACCAGGCAGGTCTCCAAGGTCCATATGTCAAGTGTACACACACGAGTGTGCTCACACTCCCGTGCCAGTGACCAGACACATGCGCACACGTACGCTGCACCCCCCTCCATGAGTCTGATTTCAGTGTCAGCACTGAAAATTGACCTTCTTCAGTGAAGGATTTAGTCTGCTCCAAAATCTAAATGTAAACTTAACTAAAGAATCAGTATGTAATTATTCTGGCCTGGAGGCTGCTGTGCCGTGTATGCAGAGGGCACTGTGAACATTTCCCAAGTTTGTTTAGTGCTGAGTGCTGTGTCTTGCATGTTGGAGCAGCGGCTAATCCCGTCTGTGGTCTCCAGTCCTCGGGCATACTGGGTGCTCTGTGACTAACAAGCAGGACTCGTCACGTGAGCCCCAGGAAGGGCTGTGGGATCACGCCAACCTGAGAGGCCAACATATCAGTTAACCGGGAGCATTAATGAGGAGTGCGGGGAAGGGGCAGAGAGACATGGCAGGCAGAAAAGGAGAAGAGGGAGAGAGGGAG
>RJWT010014750.1:0-20884 GCA_004365215.1 Cuniculus paca | reverse complement strand
CCTCGGGTCCCGCTGCCAGGCCCTGCCAGGGTAACAGACCGGCGCGCCCGCTCAGGACCCACCAAACTAGCTCACGGCCCTCGGAGCGCCCAGCAAAGCACGCTTCCCGCGAGTCTGCCCCATAACACTGCAGGCCGTCGAGATGCCGTCCCCTCCCCCACGCCTACCCCTCTCCAGTCCCAGGTGGAGCCAGCCAGCCCGACCTCCGCGTCCCGGGCCGGCCACGTGCGCCCCGCCGCGTGTGCGCGCCCCGCCCCGCCCCGCCCCGCCCCGGGGAGGAGCCGGCCGGCGCCCCGCCACTTCGCCCGAGCGGCTGCTGGACGGGTTCGACCCGGTCCGGCTCTGGCTCCTCGCCGCTCGCCCCCGCCTGTCTTCCCTCCTCGGAATCTTCACCCAGCCTCGCCCGGCTCGCCCGCCCTTCAGTCGGCGGGGTCTGCACGCTCGCAGCTCGGGGCGTGGGACGGGTGAGTGCCACCGCAGCCCCAATCCCGAGCCCTCCACGGCCGCTGAGGAGCAGGGAAGTCCCCCGGCCCCGCCGCTCTGAGGCAGAAGGGGGCACCTCCTGTTTCCTCCCTAAATCGCCGTGGCCCTTTCCCTCTTTTCCGTTTCGGCCCGCTCTTGTCCCGCGGGAAGGTAGCCTTGCTCTTCCCACGAACAAGGACCTTTCGCAGTCACCCTTCGCCTTTCCACCTTGCCGGCAGAGAGCGGCCCGGGATGGGAGGGGGGCTCGGCTGGCAGACTGGATCTGGACGCCTGCTCCTTTCCGGACCCTATGCGGGGACCGAGGAGGAGGATGCTGGTGCTGGGAGGCATCAGGGAAACCTTGCCCTTGGCTGGGGTCGTGTCCACCTTGCCTAGAGGACATATTCTCCCCGTGCCAGGTGCTTCCGGAGCGGCATCTTGGCCTGGGCACCGGGGGCACATCGCCCAGGCCGGGAGTTGCGATTCCCGCCAGGAAGCCAGGGCAGAGCCTGCTGGGTTTCCAGGACCCTTACCTACATCTCCCGCGAGTCTGCCCTCTAAGCCAAGAAAAAAACCGAAGCCAGGAGGAGGAGGAGAAGGTGGTGGTGGTGATCAGGTTGCCACCTGCCTAGACTCAGTGCTGCACCTATTCATTACTCCCTTCTGCCCACTGTGGTCACACCCTTTTTAGAAAGTCTTGGTAACCGCGAACACGGAGCAGGAACTGGGAGAACTAGAGAAAACTGCTCTACTCTGACTTGACTCCGGCTTGGAGCTGACACTGCATGGTAAAAACCGAATTAGCAGACCTTTCACAGAAAGTAGCCCATTTGAGACAACTTAGCCCTGGTGAGTTCTGGATGTTATTACTCCATTTACAGATGAAGAAAAGTAATAAGGTTTAGAGAGCTCTCGTGACCTGTTGAAGGGGTGTGAGCTTTGAATTCTACCCCCATACTGTGCTTCCAATGGACTTCTCTCTAGATAAACCACCAGTCGAGAGAGATTTGTTCTCATTGAGTCTTCCTAGACCTCTGCATGGCTGTCTCTTGGATGGGGATGGGGTAGCCTCAGTGTCCAGAATGAAGGTATCTAATACAGTCCTGATACATTTTTCTGCCTAAGTCTCTATCCCTAACTTCTTTAAAAGACTAGATATATTCAGAACCGTAAAAAGCCTCTGTTAGGGTGACAGGTATGCCTTATTCTCATCCCTCCTTGCTGGGGGAGGTGTTGAGCCATGGGATCTTCCATGTCTAAAGGTCAACATCCTTCAAAAATGGTATCGGCTCACTTCACAACTAGATCATTCCACTTGATTAGCATCCCCACATGGATTAGCAACCCATAGTTGTAGTGCTAACACAGTTCAACCTCAGTGAATATTCAGATTTGTGCTGTGTATGGTGCTTTCAAACCATGTCCTTATTGACCGTCACAACCAATCTTGGTAAGTTATGTTTAATGATCCCCATTTTCAAGGTGAGTCGGAGGTAGGTGATATGGCTTACCCAAGGTCACACACCCAGTGAATGACTGAACTGTTTTCTGTCCCATACAACAGCTTCCTATTATATCAGGAATTGACTCCAGCCTCTCCTCCCCATCCTGCTGACTATACTGAAATAGGATATTTCCATCCAGTGGCAAAGATAGGGTATGAGGCTCTCAGTTTCCCAAGTCTTTAACCTCCGCAGCATACTGACCCAGAAGATATGCAACTCCACCTAACCCTAAAATTAATAAAACTGGCCCCGAGGTTTTTTTGTTTGTCTGTTTGGGTTTTTGTTTTGTTTTGTTTTTTGAGACAGGGTTTCACTATGTAACCCAGGCTATGTAGCCTGGAACTCTTGGCCATCCCCCTGCCTCAGCTTCCCGAGTGCTAGGATTGCAGGCGTGCACCACCACACCCTGCCCAGAGGTTTACTGCAGGGAAAACTTCAAAAAGTAGCCCAGGGTATCTCTGGAGGCTCTCATCAAAGTTTCCCCAGTTCCATAATTATCGGGGAAAAGGACGAACTCTCACTCTTTGCCCAGGCCTGTCCTTGTTTTCATTTTGGTTCTGCTTAGTGGGAGGAGTAGAAATGAGTCACCCTGGAGAAGTCCTCACCTGTGCATGGTGCTTGTCTCCTGTCTCATACCACACGCTCTAGGATGACTTGTCTGAGACTCCTCCAGACCTGAGCACTTCGCTGGAGCTGTGCCCATGGCCCTATGATCAAGTGGATAGCACTCCTTGGGCCTGCAACCCAGAACCCTGACTGACCTCACTGAAGCAGGATGCTGCATCAGGTAAGATGTGAACATTATATAACCCAGGCCCTCAGACACTTGAAGCACCTTCCCATCTTTCACATGCCTGAATGAAGTTTCTGCTGCTCTTTACCTGGAAGGACAGGAAAGACCCCTTAAAGTTCTTCTGTTCTCCCTTAGGTAATCACTCCAGTGCTCTTGAGATCTAATTTGAATCTCTCCTGTTGTGGTTTTTAGCTCTTTTCCTTGAGAAGGATAAGGTGAGGCAGGTAAAGGAAGCCTTAGGTCACTTTGTTGACTTTATAGAGAACAAGTCTTGAACAATGTCTCTACTAGCCTATTGTTGAGGCACAGTGGCAGCTGAGGATATCCAAGAAGAGTGTTCTTTGAAGCTGAGCCTTAAAGAATAAGAAGGAATTAGTCAAGTGGAGAAGGATAATAAGCAGTCCAGGCAAAGAGATCAGCCTCTGCAAAAATGTAAGAGAAGATGACTTATGTGAAATTACAGAAGAATTCCGAAGAATGGATCACTGGATGCTTGAAACCTGCCTCTGCTCCAGGCCTCTGCCTCTCTGAAAAGGCTGCTGTCACACACATACCCCTCCCGAGCCTGTAGGGCACCAAATCCTGTAGGTATTGCCTGGCACTGGGCTGAGGCACATATTTTACAGTGTAGTGGAGTCCCAGCTCAGCAGGACAGCCAAGTGTGGGGCTGGCCAACCTCAAAGGACTTATAGTACGTACTGCTGCTTAACGTTCCTACCATTTGGTTCAGGAAACAGGCTTGAAGGCTGCAGAGAAACAGACTTTTGTATTTACTTTTAAACTTTTTTCTTCCTAAAAGTAGTCACGTTTACCATAACTGTACTATCAATTCCCCTGTGTTGAGCCCTTGCTATATAGTAGGCTCAGTGCTATATGTAATTTTGTTTACTCTACACAACAGTCCCATGAGTATGTGTAGTGTTATACACTAGACAGTGCTATTATGTCCCCATTCTAGAGGAAGATGAGGATCGGAGATGCTGAATGACTTATTCAAGGTCACATTTATTATCAGAAATGTGGAAAATAAAGATAAGTAAAAGCAGCATTAAAGTTATTCATAATCATACTACCCAGAAATAACCAACAGTTTAGAAAATGTCTTAATTTTTTTCCTAAAATATGTATTTTAAGAACATACAAGTTACACTTTTTGTAACCTGCATCCATTGTGTAGATGTACCATAACTTAAGCAGTCTACTATTTGGACTCTGTACTTTTCAATTCTTTTTTTGAGACAGGGTCTCACTTTATAGTTCAGTCTGGCCTCGAACTCACTGTGTAGTCCAGGCTGGCCTCAAATTCATGGCAATTCTCTTGCCTCAGCCTCTTTGAGTGCTGGAATTACAGGCATGTACCACCATGCACAGTATTTTCAATATTTTTACAATTATAAATGCTTTTATATACAGACATTGCTTTGCATAAACCATCTTTGAGAAGCAGAATTGCAGGCTTACCTCTTAGACATGCATAGTTTTAAAGCCCTGACTATAATGTTGACTAATAAGAAAAGCCACTTCTTTTGTCATATTCCAGATACCTTTCTAAACCCACAGATGTGCGTGTGTGTGTGTGTGTGTGTGAGAGAGAGAGAGAGAGATACTGAGGTTGAATGCAAGGCCTTAGCACTGAGGTACATCTCCAGCCCTTTTTACTGTGTTTTATTTTGAGGTAGGGTCTCACTAAGTTACCCAGACTGGGTTCAAACTTATGATTCTCCTACCTCAGCCTCCCAGAGTGCTGTGGTCAATGCACCACTGCACCTGGCTTTTAAACCTTTCATGCGCTTATTATTATCTGTGAGGTAGGTATAATCATCATTCCCATTTCATTACTGGGCCTCCTCAGATAAAACTTGCCACCTTGGTGTGTTTCCCTGAGGGGTTTAAAGTTTGAGTGCTTACCAGACTCCTTGGAAAAGCAGGTTTTGAGCTGCATGTAGCGGTGCACATCTGTAATCCTAGCCCTCTGGGAGGATGAGGGAAGAGAATTGCAAGTTCAAATCCTGTCCAGGCGACTTAGTGACTTAGGCCCTGTTTCAGAATAAATGAAAAGGACCAGGGTGTTATGGCTTGTGTCTAGATATCCCCACAAAGCCTCATGTAGTCACAGTGGGGCTTTTCAGAGGTGGCTGGATCTAGAGTATGTGATGCTGGGAGTGATCCATGGTGCAGTGCTAGGGTTAAGGATCTCCCACCCTGGGTTTGAGATAAAATATAAGGGACAGAAACAACGCTGCTCTTGTCACTGCTTGTTGCTTGCTGCTTCTGTGCTACTTAGCTGCTTTGCTGCCTTCTGCCTGCCATGGACTTTTTCTCCTCTGTGTCCCCCTCTGCTTTGTGCCACCCTACCTTGGAGCTAGCCAACTATGAACTGAAACCTCTGTAAACTGTGAGCCAAATAAACCTTTCTTCAACTTTCAATGTTGAGTATTTTGTCTCAGCAACAAGAAAGCTAAGACACAGGGATGTAGCTTAGTGTGAAGGCCCTGGCTTCAATTCCCAGTACCATGTCCCACCTGTCCCCAAAAAAGTGAAGGAGGAGTTTGTTCCCCTCAGTGCTTGTTCTTGGCTTCCTGCAGCCTTTTGAGCTAGGCAACTGCTCTGTAGACCTGGGGCAGAGGAACCTGTTCATTAGCATGGCTGAATTTAAGCCCTGAAAGGCAGGTAATGAAAGCATGGGACTGCTTCTCTAGGAAGGTACAGTTATTTGCACTGCAAGCTGAGTTGTCTCTTTCAAACAAGGCCTGTCCCTTGGTTTCTTTCCTTTGCCATGCTGACTACCAGTGAGGGTAGTAGTCTGGAAGCGGACTCAGTTGGAGCTCTTGGCAGAGGAAACAAGAGAGCATTTATTGAACATTTACTGTGTGCAGGGCCCTGACTAATGCTTTTTCTTCGCAGTAGCTCTGTGAGTTAAGATTTGTGATCCTTTGTTTACAAACAATAAAGAAGCTGAGGTATAAAGAGCAGGTTAATTACTCGGGCTCACAGGGCTAGTAAGTGGTGGAACTGAAAGAACCTAACCATATTCTGATCCGAGGGCTGCCCTTTGTGCTCTGAGGGCTCTCACCTTTATTAGCTGTCAGCTGATTTGAGTTTCAGTCCCCATGGTTTTCATGTTCCCTGCAGGTGAATGACCACAGCTCAGGCTCTGATGGCCGAAGCAGGGTGTCCCTTGGAGAAGACCTGCAGGAGTTCCTGGGCAGAGAGGCCCCACTGCACCAGCTGGATGACCTGACCAAGGTGAATCCTGTGACACTGGAGACAGGTATGGACCTCCCTCTCCTCTGGAGGGTTGTCTCCAAGAGGGTAGCAGTACAACAGGGTGTCCAGCATGGCTTCCCCAGAGCAGACCATGGAGGGCAAGATTCCTGACCCAGGGCCAGATGCACGCTCTAGACCTCAGCCCAAAGGAGCCTAGTAGCTGTACCTTGACTCCCCCAGGGCAAGCTTTGCTCCAGATTTGGGACTCGTCTTAATTAGATCTTATATCTGCTCATCAGGGAGCTGCTGGGATCTGATGGCACTTGGCTAATTACAGAGCGAGGGCTGTTGGGTGGATATTTGTCTATCTGTGTGATTTTGTCTGTATTTGAACCAGACTTTGCTAAAGGCGTTCTGCCTCAGTTCTTAGGTGCCTGCAGACCCGGTACCTGGCAGACATATTCTATACCAATGCTGGCTGCACCTTAGTAGCTCTGAACCCCTTTAAGCCAGTCCCTCAACTCTATACACCAGAGCTGATGAGAGAGTACCACGCTGCACCTCAGCCCCAGGTAAGGCTCAGCTGTTTCCTCTGCCTTTCAGCTTCCTGGGCTCACCAGTCCCCACTGCAAGCCTTACCCATCTGTTCACGAGCCATGTAATCATTCAAAGCCTGAGCTCTCAAAAATTTGGATACAGAGAAGTAAATGACATCAAGCCTGGCATGGAGGTGCACACCTATAATCCCAGCACTCAGGAGTCTGAGGCAGGAAGATCACTGAGTTTGAGGCCAGCTTGCGCTATGTAGTAGGTCCAAGGCCAGCCTGTACTACATAGCCAGACCCTGTCTCAACCCCACACCCCCACCTCCCCCCAAAAAAAGAAATCATTGCAACACAGAAGGTACAGAGTAGGGGACGAATATTTGTTTAACTGAGTTTGCCACCTAAAATAGGCATAAGGCAAAGCGTTTTTTTCTCTTAATTATGGATTTATTAATAGGAAAGGATTTACAACGATATATTTGTACACCTAACAGATTACCTTCTCAGAAAAGAATAAGGATTGCCCTAAAAAATTCAGCCCATGTTGTTCTCTACTGAGAAGAATAAATTATTCTTCTACTGAGAATAGCTCATTTAGGGGATGGGCTGTGGGTAATGATGGTGCAGGCGGGGAATGGGCTTGCTGTGAAAGTGCTGATGTGCTCAGTGAGAGGCAAGGGCAAACTTGCTAGCAGGAGGGAGGCAGCAGGTGAGGGTAGGGGGAAAAGAGAGCCAGGCCATTTGGGTAGGGTCTGAAGCAGCACAGCAGACGGAATCCACGGCTGCTTCATCTAGGCAGAGGTGGGACTGTAAACAGAGTCCTCTGGGGAAGTGGTTACTCTGGGAGTTGGTCAGGAAGGTGAGGCAGAGGGAACAGTGGGTAGTTCTGTGACACTCGAAGTGAGAGGTGACTGTTAAAGGGCAGATGGGAAGGGTCACTCCGACACCGTCCTGATGGATACTTGCTCCCTCAGGAGGCAGTAAGTGATCACAGCAAGGCATGGTGCAGTTGACCTGACCCTCTACCAGTTCACACATGGCAAGTGTCCAAGTGGGATCCAGAGAAGTCTCCTGAGAGTTTCCTTCTCATCCATTGTCTGCCTTGCCCCTCAAAGGCAAAAGCCAGGTCATGGTCCCCTCTGTTTCTTCAGTGTCCAACCTGATGCTTAGTACACGGAGGGCAACTAGTATCTGTTAAGGAAAGGAGAACAACAATGGCTTTGGAATTCAAATTACATGGATCTACTTCCTAAGTAGTGTTGGAAGGTTATTAACTCCTCTGATCCTCAGATACCTCATCTATAAATAAGGTTAGCTATCCAACTAATGCACAGACTTTTTTTTTGGTGGCACCAGGGATCAAACTCACGACCTCATGCTTGCCAGGCAGGCGCTTAGGCCACTGAGCTAAATCCCCAGCCCTTGTCTTTTTGAGACAGGGTCTCACTATGCCGTTCAGGCTGGCCTTGAGCTCACTTTGTAGCCCAGGCTGGTCTTGAACTCACAGTGATCCTCCTGTCTCAGCCTCCCGAGTGCTGGAATTACAGGCATGAGCCACCATGCCTGGTTAGTAACTTGTAAGAATGTTTTTGGCAGACTGCAAAGTATAACATGAAATAATAAGTAACCGAATAAGATTATTAAAGCAAGATAAGACAGGAGCATAGATGAACGTTATGGGCTGCTCGAGGCCAGCACTGCATCCAGGCTGAGAGAAGATGAGTGAAACCGCTGCAGGAGTCCCTCCATTGGCCCTAACGCTGTTACATCCAGGAGGTTTTCCTGGGGGAAGCCTCCCTGTCTCAGCCATCATCGTATCAACCCCTTCTGTATACAGGTTTTCTCTTGCATTACATTTCATGCCTCAATGTTGCAGAAACTGAAGCCCCACATCTTCACTGTGGCTGAACAGACCTACAGGAATGTCAAGAGCCTGATTGACCCCGTCAACCAGTCCATTGTGGTCAGTGGAGAGAGTGGTGCCGGAAAGGTAGGAGGGGTCAGTTTCTTACCCTGTACCTCAGATCTGGCTGGGTCGGCAGAGGGGCAGGGATGATTTCTCATGGCGTCGCTTGCTACCTAGTCATTCACAGACAGACTAATGGAGGCAAGAGGTCCATGCTGCATGGCTAGGCAAGCACTGGGCCAGAGGTCAAGAGATGGTTCCAGTGCAGATTCTGCCACCAGCTCTGCTGCCATCCTGGGGAGACACTTTTCCCTCTGAGCCTTCACTTTCCCAGAGGTCTCAGCCAGCACTGGCAGCACTGGGAGCGAATATCAGTTGTTGGGGATTTCAGCTAATGGTTAAGAGTACTTCTGAAAAGTACTTAACCTCTCTGACCTCAGTTGTCTCATTTGTAAAATGGACGGGAGGAGCGGATCAGTGCCTGACTCATGGAACTTCTATGAGAGTTAAACAAGCCACGTAAAACATTTGGTGGCATGGCTGGCATGTGGCAGTGCTCCTCCAAAACGAGCTGTGGTTTTTGTGGGAGTTTATTGGAACAGCTCCTTTGGACTCTCTAGGTTACCTGTGGTAGTAAGAGGAGTACATTGGGCCAGCTGTAGGGGGAAGGCAAGCTCCTGGTGTGGCAATGAGGCCTCAGGGATGGCAAGAAACAGGTGAGACAAACTGTTGGACAAGGACGAAGGAGTTGTTGCATGGCTGGTCACAGTAGGCCTTGGCACCTGCTTGCCAAGCCTCACCCAGCTGCCTCCCTGCTTCCACAGCACTTGCGCTTTATAAGGGATGCTTTGCCCCCTCTTCCTCCTCTCACATAGAAGAGAATTGCTGGACCCTGAGCACCTGCTTGGTTCTGGACTGTGGGCTAGGGGGTGGGGGGACATGCAGAGAAGCAGAGATGAGAAAGGCACAATCAAGCTTTCATGGTCTCTCAGTCACCCAGTGGGGAAGCAAATGAAGACAGTAAGTTGCATGGATGAGGGCTTGGGCAAGCAAAGGGACTTCAAAAGCAAGGTAGCCAGTAAAGTGGTTGATGCCCAGCTCCTGGACAAAGCACTCTATCCTCCAGAACTGTTCTGGGTAACTGAGGCAGAACCTGGTTCAAGACTCATGCAACCAGAGCCCAGTAACCCTGTCCATTGTGGCTGGTATAATTTTAATTAATTAAGGCAACCCACTCAGGACCCCTTCTGTCTCTCTCTTGGACAGAAGCTTTCTTTCTCTCAATAAATATATTGTGCTCATTAAAAAAATTTTTTTTAACTAATTAATTATTTTGAGACAGGGTCTCACTATGTAGTTCAGGCTGGCTTTAAACTTACTAGGTAACCCACACCGGCCTCAAACTCACAGTGATCCTCCTGCCTCAGCCTCTCGAGTGCTGGGATTACAAGTGTGCACCACTACACCCAGCTTCTATTTTTTTCCTCCTCTTCTCCCTTTTTTTGTTTTTTTGGTTCCTTCTTTTCTCCTTTCTCCTCCCTTGTTCCCCTTCTCATTTGAACATGTTCTTCCCATTTCCCAATTCTGTTATAAGGGATGCTTTGCCCTCTCTTCCTCCTCTCACATAGGAGAGAATTGCTGAGTTCGATTCCTGGTACCAAAAAAAAAAAAAGTAAAGAGGCTTTCTTCTAGTGAATGTGTTTGGCCTTTGTCAAAGATAAGGTTCCTGAGTGTGTTTGTTGTTGTTTCTGCATCTTCTAATCTGGTTCACTGATCCTCGTGTCTGTTGTTTTGCCGTGCTCTATCACAGTAGCTTTGTAGTATACTTTCAAGTTAGGGATTTTGATGCTCCCTGCCTTGCCTTTGTTGCCCAGAATTGCTTTTGCTGTCCCAGATCTCTTCTGGTTCCAAATGAATTTTAGGATTGTTCTCTCTAATTCTGTGAGATATGCTGTTGGAATTTTGATCAGGATTGCATTAAATCTGTATGACAATTTTGGAAATATGTCCATTTTCACTATATTGGTTCTTCCTACCCAAGAGCATGGGATATCTATTTTCTAATATCTTCTTCAACCTCCTTTTTCAGAGTACTGTAGTTTTCAATGTAGAGGTCTTTTACATCCTTTGTTAGATTGATTCCTAGGTATTTCATTTTTTTGGATGCTACTGTAAAAGGTGTTGTTTCCCTGATTTCTCTCTCAGTGAGTTTTTTATTCGTGTACAGGAAGGCTATTGATTTTTGACTGTTGACTTTGTATCCAGCTATGCTACTGAATTTGGTTACTAAGTCTAGAAGTTTTTTGGTGGAGTTGTTGGGGTCTTCTATATAGAGTATCATGTCATCCACAAAGAATGATAATATAACTTCTTCCTTTCCTGTCCTCAGTCCTTTAATTTCTTTCTCTTGTCTAATTGCTCTGGCTAATGTTTCCAGAATTATATTGGATAAGAGTGGTGACAGTGGACATCCTTGTCTTTTTCCTGATTTTATTTTTTATTCAGTTTATTGGTACATTTTAGATGTGCATAATGATCATATTCATCATGGGGAATTTGTACCCATGAATCATATATTTTGATTGTTCCTGATTTCAGAATGAAAGCTTTCAGTTTTTGTCCATTAATTTATTTGTTTATTTAGAGACAGGCTCTCACTATGTAGTCCAGGCTGGCTTTGAATTCACTGTGTACCCCAGGCTGGCCTCAAACTTGTGGGAATCCTCCTGCCTTAGCTTCTTGAGTGCTAGGATTACAGGTGTGCACCACTATGCCTGTCAGTTTTTGTCCATTTAGTATGATCTTGGCTGTTGGTTTGTCATAGATGGCTTTTATCAGATTGAGATATAAGCCATCTATTCCAATTTTCTGTAATGTTTTTGTCATGAATAGGTGTTGGAATTTGTCAAACACTTTTTCTGCATCTTTTAAGATGATAATATGGTTTCTATCCTTGACTCTGTTAATATGATGTATTAGATTTATTGATTTGTATGTGTTGAACCATCCCTGCATCCCTGGAATGAATCCTACTTAGTCATTGTGCATAATCTTCTCTTCTTTTCTTTTCTTTTCTTTTCTTTTCTTTTCTTTTCTTTTCTTTTTTTTTTTTTTTTTTTTTTTTTTTTGTACCAGGAATTGAACTCATGATCTTGTGCTTGCCAGGCAGGTATAATTCTTTTTGAGTCCCATGGCCTCAGATGAGATATGTCATGTTTTAGCCCTGGAATCTCACAGGCTTCTGCTTGAGCCCCAATTCCAGCAATCAGCAGGGAGGGGGGCCAGTTCTCACCCCTGTGCTGTAATGAGACAGGTTGGTGTCTTGGCTGGACTCAATCACATTCTTTTAGCCAACCAAGAGAACATCTGGTTCAATATAACCAGCTCTGCATATCTCAGTGAATGGGGTTAAAGTAAAAGGTCAGAGAAAGAGGGAGGCAAGAGGCTTCATTTCTTAGGAGAGTGCAGCTTGATGGTCTCACACAACTATACCTCCTGGTCTAAAATGTAGGCCAAGTTATTTGTGTGTCTGGGCTTTTTTCCCTCTTTTTTTCCCCCCCTTTCATGGTGGTGGAGATAAAACTCAGGGTAATTTCTTCCCCTAGATGAAGGTGCATTTTGGACTGAACTGTGCTTCTGCCAAATTCACATGTGAAAGCCCAAACCTCCCATGTGACTACACCTGGAGACAGGGTTTTAAGGGGGCATCTAACATTAAAGGAGGTCCTAAAAGCAGGGCCCTAATCTAACAGGCCTGTGGTCTTATGGAAAGAGAGATTTTTCTTTCTCCATATCAAGACATGGTGACAAACCAGTGGTCTGTGTAGTGGAGACCCTGTCTCAAAAAGACAGGGTTAAAAAAAAAAAGACCAGCAACAACAAGAAAAAACAAGAAAGCTCCAAGCCCAGGCAGCTTTGGTTGTGAATTCTGTCCAACATTTAAGAAAGAAATGTTACTAAATCTGCCTTTCAGAAAATGGGGAAAAGAGAACATCTCCAACCTCATAGACCAAAATAATTTACAAAATAAAACAAAACAAAAAAAAAAACTATTAAAGCTGTAGGCTTCAGTGAGGTGATAAGACACAAGACCTACATATAAAATTTATATTTTTATGTCCTTCCGTAGTTGAAAGTTAAAGTGACAGTGTCACTTCAGCTGATTAAAACCAAAGAGAATAAGAATTTTATATGATTAGGCTGCCTAGTTTGAATCAAAGCCCTGTCATTTACTAGCTTTTGTAATTTTTTTTCCCTCCTTTCCTGCATATTATAAATTGAATTGAGGGCCTTCACACTGAGCTATAGCCCCACCTTGCCTGCCTGGCTGGCTGCTTGTCCCCTGCCTTACTTCCTTTCTTTCTTTTCCCTTTCTTTCTTCCTCCTTTCTTATTTTATTTTGAGGCAGGGTCTTCCTAAATTACCTAGGCTAGGCTTAAACTTCCAATCCTGCCTCAGCCTCCCAGATTACACATATGTGCCATCATGCCTGGATAGATTTTATGGTTTTAAATTAACCCAGCACTTGGGAGACCGAGGTAGGAGGAGTCCCTAGAGTTCAAGGACAACCCAAACTATATAGTGAAGCCCTATCTCAAAAAGTCGTTTTGTTTTGTTTCGCTTTTTTGTCTTTTTGAGACAGGGTCTCGCTATGCCGTTCTGGCTGGCCATTCGCTCACTTTGTAGCCCAGGCTGGTCTCAAACTCGCAACGATCCTCCTGTCTCAGCCTCCTGAGTGCTGGGTTACAGGTATACGTCACCATGCCCAGCTTTCAAAAAGTTTTTCAATTAAATTTTTTTCAGTTTCATCATTTAAAAATAGATGTATAGTTATACCTGCATCTGTAGGGTTTGTAAGAACATGCATAGAAAGCTTTCCCAGCTCAGGGCTTGCCATGGAGTAATCAGTGTTGACTGGGAGGCCAGGGAGCTCATCCCTTCCCCCAAGCCGCCCTTGTCTCTCAGTGTGTCCTCTGGAGCTGGGAAATGCAGAGATGCTCACCCCACTTCATAGACAAAGGGAAGTGCCTTGCCCGAGGCCACAGTTGAATTCTGCATTTGTCCATTTGGTCTGAAAGGAGCATGGTAGAGAAGAGGGCTGTGGGGTGCCGCTGCCTCAGGCTGGCTTCGGAGTGGGAGGGAAGGTGGACAGCACTCCCACCAGGCTTTTTTTGCCACAGACATGGACATCCCGCTGCCTGATGAAGTTCTACGCTGTGGTGGCCGCTGCACCGACTTCCTGGGAGAGCCCCAAGATCACAGAGAGGATCGAACAGCGCATCCTAAACTCCAGCCCTGTCATGGAAGCTTTTGGTGAGCTCAGCATCCCGTCCCATTTCTTCTGGGATTTGCCACCTTCCAGGCGGGGAGGAGGCAGGGCTTTGACATCCTCTCTGGGGCTGAGAATGAGTGCATCCTTTGCTGCCTTGGATCCCTGACTTCCTCCCGAGTCCCCTCAGCTTTCTTATAGAGGTGGTGGTGGTGTCATTTAGTCACCTCCTTCCCTCCAACCTAGCCACATGGACAGTGGTGCTGGAGAGGACCTGGTGGCTCATCTAGTCCAAATCCTTTCTATCCAGTTTCCAGATGGTTCGAAAAAGACTTGCTCAGGATATACAGCTCTTAGTGTCCAGGTTGGGACTACAGCCTGGATGTTAATCTTTCTGTCTAAAACCAATAAAGATAACTAGTTCTCTTTGACCTCTCTCTTCAAAGAAGAAAGCCCTGGACTGCTAAGGCTGCCTATTCCAGTTCCTTGCCAGGAAGTTCTAACACTCCTGAATCGCACTTGCAAAGGCCCGAGTGCCCGTTCCCTAGTTCTGTCCCTCATGGCATGGAACCCGTTGAAGGAACCTTTAGATGACTTGAGAGGATAGGCGTGTGGCCCCCAGCAGACCTGCCAGCTGTGCTGGCCAGTGGAGACTGTGAGCCTGGGGAGTGGTGTAAACACAGGTGTGATCTGTAGGGAACGCCTGTACGCTGAGGAATAACAACAGCAGTCGCTTTGGGAAGTTCATCCAGCTGCAGCTGAACAGGTAATAGCTGCTGCGCCCCTGGCCCTATGGGCACAACTCTGCCTGGCATGTATGTGTACGGGATTCTTCAGGATCGATGGACTCTGAGGGTTTTCTTTGAGCTAGAGAACCATAGCTACTCTGATCTTAGAGACCCTGGGGCAATGCTCTTGTCACAACCTATGCGTGGCCTCCTGGCTTCTATCCTTGCTCAGCAACTTCTAGTTAAATTGCCACTTCTTCGGGCCATTACCCCGATCTTAAAGCCAGACTTCTGCTCCTGCCATGAAAGGAGGTACAAGCAATATGCAAAGACCTGAGCTAGATGCAGGGAATGCCCCAGTACAGCGCAAGACATTCTGAAATCAGTGGGGAGTTGCCAGGCAGCAGTCTGGCACAAAGTCAGTGCTGAATAGATGGCCACAGAATGAACAGGCAGCTCATGGACTCTGCCTGTGTGCGCCAGGGCCCAGCAGATGACAGGAGCTGCGGTTCAAACCTACCTCCTGGAGAAAACCCGCGTGGCCTGCCAGGCCTCCAGTGAGAGGAACTTCCACATCTTCTACCAGGTCTGTGCCAGGCGGGACCCAGATGCCTCCATGCCCGCCCCAGGCTCTCTGTAGGAACCTCTCAATGTCGTGATGTGCCACCATTTCTCCCTCCCCTGATGCCAGCCCTGGCAGATGGAGGCCGGGGCTTCCCTTGCACCTCCCACTCAGCCGCCTGCCCACCTCCCCCAGATCTGCAAAGGAGCCAGCGAGGACGAGAGGCTCCAGTGGCACCTTCCCAAGGGAGCCGCCTTCTCCTGGCTGCCGAACCCCGAGAGGACTTTGGAAGGTAAGGGGACCCCTCCCAGCGCCCTGGACTGGCCCAGCAGCATGCGCCCACTCTGCCCAGGGCCTGCCTCCCTCACCCCCTACCACGCCTAACCACTGGGTTCTTTTTCAGAGGATTGCTTCGAGGTGACCCGAGAGGCCATGCTGCATTTGGGCATCAACACCCCCACCCAGAACAACGTCTTTAAGGTCAGAAGAAAAGCCACACCACTTTGATTTGGCAGTGGGGTCCTCCCCTGGTCTGCTGTGCGCCTCTGTGCGCAGAAATGAAGTGCTGGGCTAGCCGGGGTCATAGAGGACAGTGCTACAGTACAGAGAACAAGGTGCAGTGACCCAGGGGGCCAGAGAGCAGGGGCTTGGTCAGTTATTACTGCAACTGTAAAATTTATTATGTTCACACCTTTTAGCTCTCTTGGTTTTTTCAATAGTTCCTTGTGAGTAGAGGTGATTTCTCTTTTACACTTGAGTCAATAACAGAAGTAAAGCTGGGCGTGGTGGCGCACACCTGTTATCCCAGCACTCAGGTGGCTGAGGCAGGAGGATCATAGCAAGTTCGAGACCAGCCTGGGCTACAAAGTGAGCTGAGGGTCAGTTTGAACTACATAGTGAGCCCCCGCTCAAAAAAGACCAAAAAAAAAAAGGTAAAGTGATCTGTCCAAGGTTAATACCATTGAGTGACAGAGTGTATTGTTCCAGACATAGTAATTCCAAGTTCCCTCCCTTTGTCCCCTCCCTCCACCAGCCGTCCCTGCCACTCTGTCTCAGTTGTGGCACTGACCCAGGTGAGCTGGGCCTGTCTTATCCCCACTGATGGCCTCCCTTTTCCTGCTGCCTTTGCCAATAGGGCTGACTGCCTCCTCCCCCGTCAGTCCTCACCCACAGAGCAACAGGAGGGAGTAGACAGGCTAGGTGAGCAGGAGGGACAGGGAAGCCACTATGGGGACATGGGCCATACAGTGGAAATTGACTTCCTCTAGCTGGAAGCTACTCAGGCCGGAAAGGTGTTGTGCCCAATATGGACACTGCAGGTAAGACCTTGGCCAGGAGGACAGCACATAGGGACAAGCCCAAGGCAAGTGGACATTAGGCATTCAGGCAAAAATGCTGCCATAGCCACACTGCCCATTGAGCACAGCAGTCCTGTCTTGGGTAAACTGTGACCAGAAGGCCAGTCAGATATGGAGGTTCCCAGCCTGGGCCCAGACAAGAATGGCCGGAAGGGTCCTGCTCGCCTAGTATCAGGTCCAGGGGGCTTCATAGTTGCTGGGGCTAGACTGTCCTAAGCCATGAAGCTGAGAAAGAGCCACAGGGAGCCAGAGCCCTCACCAGACACAGGTTTTTTTTTTTTGAGAGGATCTCACTATGTAGTTTAGGCTACCCTTGAACTCACAGCAATCCTCCTGCCTCAGCCTCCTAAATGCTGGGATTACAGGTGTGCACCACTGTGCCCAGATAGCAGACATAGGAGTAACCCTGGCCCACACCTAACAGGACTGGTATCCCCACAATCTTTTCCTGAGAGAGGGCAAAGGGACAGATGGTGAATGGACATGGGGCCTCCCTGGCTGCCTTGGGAGGCATCTGAATGAAATCAGACTGCCTGGGTTCTAGTTCTGCCCGTCTCAGAAAGCATGTCATTAGACTTGGGATTGAACCTCCCCCAGTCCCATGTCTATCATGGGCATCGTCATAGCACACATAAAGTGAGGGGATGCAGTAACTTGCATGGAATTGTGCCTGGCTGAGTTGGGCAATAATCGGGGGCTGATTATTCTGATTTTGTCGTGACCACACTCAGCAGAGGGACTCAGCAGGTCCTCTCCTGCTTCTGACCATCCTCTCTGCCCCCTCAGGTCCTTGCTGGGCTGCTGCACCTCGGCAACGTCCACTTTGCTGACTCAGAGGATGAGGCCCAGCCCTGCCAACTGATGGACAATGCCAAGTGTGAGAGGCGAGGGGCAGGGAGCAGGGCAGACCTTGGCAGGAAAGCAGGCAGCATTGGTGGGATCAGATGGGAGTTTAGAGGAAGAGACTTTCCATCTGCTGCTCTTGATTAAAGTCTGATACAGGGCTCCTCTCTTGCAGATGAGAAAATGAGAGTCAGAGGGTTTATAAAGTGATTTGTAGCAGTGTGGGTTGGGACATGGAAGTCACAAGTTCAAGTACCATCTCTGCCACTTACAGAGGCCTCTGGCAAGTCTCTTTGCCCTTCGGAATCTAGGTTTCCTCTGTCCAGTTGGGCGAGTTGGGTACTGCTGTGCGGCCGGTTCAGATGAAGGTTGATTTGCCTAAGGAGGATTCACCTCTCCCAGGCTCTGTCAGGACATCAGCCTCACTGCTGGGACTCCATGAGGACGTGCTGCTGGAGACCATGCGGATTCGAACCATCAGGGCAGGCAAGCAGCAGCAGGTGTTCCAGAAGCCCTGCTCCCGAGCAGAGTGTGACACCCGCAGGGACTGTCTAGCCAAAGTGGTCTATGCGCGGTAAGCAGTTACACTGGCCCCTGCCCTCCCCGCCAGGCTCTCACCTGTCTGGGGTTGGACCAGACCCCATTAGGCAGTAAATCAGGCCCAGAGTGGGGGGTGCCAGGTAAAGCAGACTGGTTCTTTGGATCCCCAGGGACAGCAAGGTATGACTGCCACATTTTTTTTTTCCTGAACTACACCCTTGGCATCTGTTCTTGAGAACTGAAGAGAAGTTGCCACATTCCTGGCCTAGATTCAGCTCATTATTCAAGTACAGGTTTGACCTTGTGAGTAGACAAGGAAAACCTGCTCCGCTCTCCACTAGCAAAGCAGGCCACAAAGGTGATCTGGTGCTGCTACAGTGCCAGGTTCGGGCCGCTGAGTGAATAGGTTCCTCTGTCTCCCTGTGCCCTGGTACTTAACACCTCAGTTACTCACTGGGGAGCTTTATAAATGGTGCAGAGCCAGAGACTCGGCCTAAGTTGTGGACGGCACAGTGGGGAAAGTGGGCTCTCACCTTTCCTTGTGGAGTACATGACCACTCTGGCCATGTGGGCAAGGGTGGCCTCCCCTCAGGTTCTGAGGACATTGAGGGTACCCTGTCAGGGCTTGCAGGGGCCCAGAATACTCTTTAAGACAGTGATGGCGAACCTTTTAGAACTGTGAATGATACAGACAGCCCACTGCAGCACACATGCCATAGGTTTGCACCACTGCTCGAAGATTATCAGACAAATGTGTGCGCGTACATGTGGGACCTGGGCAGCTTTCTCAGGAGAGGGTCCTCCCTGCTTCCATGCGCCAAGAGCCTGAGAAACATTGCTGGTCAGGAGCAGCGGAGCGCACACTGAACCCATTTCAGCAAGAAACTCAGAGACCATTGCCTCACATCAATTTCAGATCAGTGGCTTTTACCTTTGC
This sequence comes from Cuniculus paca, assembly GCA_004365215.1. Lineage (NCBI taxonomy): Eukaryota > Metazoa > Chordata > Mammalia > Rodentia > Cuniculidae > Cuniculus > Cuniculus paca. Next base: position 2,229 of record RJWT010014750.1, on the reverse strand, counting down.
CTCAAGTTACTGCAAATGAGCAGCTGAAGTGTGGCATTCAGAGCAAGCTTCATTTTATGCATGGAAACTATCAGTCATTGTAACACTAGGTCACTCATTTTTAGTGCCTCAAATGGTATTTGAATCCCCTGTAGTAGAATGACAAGCTGTTAGCCAGGTACGGTTGTACACACCTGTCATCCCAGCACTCCGGGACACTGAGTCAGGAGGCTGGCAAATTCCACACAGCCTGGACAACTTAGTGAGATCCTATCTCAAAAGAATTTAAGAACTACGGGGATAAAGCTCAATGGAGAACCTCTGGGTTCAATCCCCAGTATTGGGAAAAAAGGAAAAAGAAGCTATTTACTGAGTAAATTATGTTGCAATTACATTTTAAAAAAAAGAAAGAAACCCCTGAACACTGTTGTGGGTCTCACTTTGACTAGTGACTTCATCTTCTCTGGGTTGGAGGTTGTTCCAGAGTGGAGGATGCCACTGTTGGCCTTAGGTGACTCAGGCTGAGCCTTGATCATCTCTAGGCCCCACAGGTAGGCTTTTGCAGGAGAGCTCAGTGAACCTTGGTTCTTTAGGAACCCCACCAAGGCCCATCTAAGCTCCTTCTGTTCACTATACTAGCTACTGTTGGGCCACGTGAAGTGCAGACTTGTGCCCTGCCTGGCCCAGGCACATAGCTGGGCCTGAGGTCAGTCTTGCTGGGAAGACAGGTCAGGTCTGTGTGTACCTGGGAACATGTATCCCACAACCTGAATCTGATGTAGATCCAGACAGGACGGAAGGAGTAGGAGATGATTTAGCCTATGGCCTGTGAGATCCAGAGTATGGGGCTGTCCAGGATATTGCACCCTGGCTGAGGAGAAAGTTTTGCCACCCCAGGCTCAGCCTGACCCCTCTTACCAGATTCTTTCTCCCTCAGACTCTTTGACTGGCTGGTGTCGGTGATCAACAGCAGCATCTGTGCAGACCCTGACTCATGGACTGCTTTCATAGGTAGCAGGGGCTCACCCTGCTAGGAGCCTTCCAGCAAAGAATTGTAGTGGCCTGGGCGGGGGCCAGGAAGCCTGGGTCCCCTGAGTGACTCCCTTCCCTCCTCTGCACGTTTGCCACCTGCTCACAGGGTCTGGTCAAGATCTCTTTTTCTGGTGCCCATGTCAGACCCACCACTATGTGTCCTACTCACTCACCCTCATCCCTGGGCTCTTGGAGTCTGCCTGCCCCCACACCTGCTGTCCCTTGTAGCCCCACAGATTCCCTGTCATCCTCCCAGGCCTTTTGGATGTGTATGGATTTGAGTCCTTTCCTGACAACAGTCTGGAACAGTTGTGCATCAACTATGCCAATGAGAAGCTGCAGCAGCACTTCGTGGCTCACTATCTAAGGGCTCAGCAGGTGAGGGTGGGCGGGGCTGGTCCTCCTGGATCCTCTTCCTCCTCTTGGCTCTCCAGCCCCAGCCCAGCTCTGAGTAGGAGCCTTTGTTCCTCCTGATTCTACTTTTGGCAAGTAATAACTACATATGAAGCATGTGCTATGGTATACATGTGCGTGTGGTGCTGGGGATCGAACCCAGGGCCTCACACATACTAGGCAAGCATTCTGTCTCTGAGCTACATCCCCAGCTCAGTGTGATGTTTTGACATATTTTCGTTCCTTCTTTGATGCTGTTCTGGAACATGCTGTGGTATTGAGGCCAGTCATGGATGGCCCACGCCGGCCTCAGACTACAGCTTGTTTCTCCTGCGTCTCCCCTACCCTTTCCCCTAGGAGGAATATGCAGTTGAAGGCCTGGAGTGGTCGTTTGTTAATTACCAGGACAACCAGACCTGTTTGGATCTCATAGAGGGGAGTCCCATCAGCATCTGCTCACTCCTCAATGAGGTGGGGAGGGTCAGCTGTGAACTGAGCCCCAGAGTTGGTCTTTAGGCTTTTCTTGGGTCTTGACTCTGCTGTGCTTTCCCTACCCCTCTCTCCCTAATGAGTTTGCTAATCCCTCTTGGGGGCACTTACAATGCTATGAGGGCAATGGTGAGATGAGACCTCAGTTTTTTGCAGCTGACTACCCACTCCCATCCCACAGGAATGCCGTCTTAACCGGCCAAGCAGTGCAGCCCAACTCCAGACACGCATCGAGAGTGCCCTGGCCAGCAGCCCCTGCCTGGGCCCCAACAAGCTTAGCCGGGAGCCCAGTTTCATTGTGGTGCATTACGCAGGGCCAGTGCGGTACCTCACAGC
>RJWT010014749.1:0-20869 GCA_004365215.1 Cuniculus paca | reverse complement strand
AAAAAAAAAAAAAAGAGAAAGCAAGAAAGAAAGGGAGAAAGATGTCTTTGTAGATGTAATCCGAGGAGGATCTCTAGATGAGACCATTCTGGATTTCCCAGGTAACCCTAAATTCAGAAAGTTGATAAGAGACAGAAGGGAAGACAGGCTGAGACTAGGATCTGGAGGACAAAGTGAGGACTACCTGGAACCGTAAGATGCTAGCAGAGCTGAGGAAAGCTTCCCCCTGTAGCCTGTGGAAGAGCTCAGGCTGCCAACCCCTAGCTTTCAGATCTGGCCTCCAGAACTGTGAAAGAGCACATTTCTATTGCTTGAAACTGTTCAGTTGATGGAACTCGGTGGCAAAGACCCCAAGAAATTTAACACAGAAGCACCGCCTTGCAGAGCTGAATGCCACTGCTCGTGAATTCTTGTTAGGAGGATTTATTGAGCTTTGTGCTGAAGATGACGTTTAGCACATCCTGTGTGTCCTTCATCTTGCCACCAACAGTATCTGAACCCCCATATTCTTGAGCCACTGTGTGAGAATAGGCTCCCATGGGTGATACCCGCTTCATTAGGAAGACAAGTCTCCAATTTGGCACCCCAGCATCAGAAAACACACAGCTAATGAGGGATGATTGTTACCCAAATGACCACCAGGAGGGTAATGGCCTCTGTGATTCCGGGCTGAAGCACAGTCTCTTGCTTCCTCAAGGTGTTATTTCTCCGCATTACTAGAGCGCTATCTGGGCTTTGAACAAGTTAGAACAGGAAAATACTCTTTCTCCAATAGCTGCTGGCCATCCATTCCTTTGTATTCTCTTGTATTCTCCCTCCTCCCCTCCCTCTTTTCTTTCCTCTTTCCTCACCCTCTCCGTCTTTCCCTTTTTGGTTTCTCAGAAAGGGCCTCACAGTGTCATCATTACCCTATACATCTTTGTTGGGCTACATTTTTGTTGCTCTTGTTATTTGGTTGAGAAATACTATGAGCTGGGGGAAAGCTCAGTGATAGGAAAGCTGCCTAGTAGGCAGAGGCGCTGGGTTTCACCTCCAGCATCCCTCCCCAAATATAAACAGACCAAAGCAAACAAAAGCAAACAAAAGAAACCCACAGTGCAGGCTGAGTTGCACAATAGAAGAATTATTTTGTACTGTATTTTTCATTTTTTAAGGAGGAGAGATTTATTTTGGCTCACAGTCTGCTGTATTTTTAACTTCTGGAAGTTCTGTTTCGAGCTCTGTGCATAAACTATATAGAATCAGACAGTGGCATTTGCTGATTAAGAAAACTTACACTGTGTATTCTACTCTTCAGAAGAGAATAGCAAATGGTTGTCTCTCATCAGCGTCCTCTTTGCCTGTAGTCACAGGGAGAATTGGAGAGGGAACGGCAGATGGTTCTGTAGCCAACTTGGCAAATACGACACGGATTGTCTCCCTGCCTGTCTCCTTGCTTGTCTGTCTATCATGTAGATATATGTGCGTGTGCACATACACACAGACTTGAGAGGTACAGTGCTGGTGAATGAACCGAGAGCCTTTGCACTGAGCTACATCACCAGCTCTTTTTTAAAAAAATTTAGGGCACACACCTGTAATCCCAGCACTCAGGAGGCTAAGGCAGGAGGATCACTGACAGTTCGAGGTCAGCCTGGGCTACATAGTAAGACTCAGTCTCAAAAATCCAAAAATAAATAAATAAGTAAATAAATAAATAAATAAAATTTAGGGTCAGGCTCAGTTGCTCAGATTGGGCCTGAACTTTCCATCCTCTTCTCTCAGCCTCCCAGACTGCTGGGATTACAGGTGTGTGATGCCACACTGAGCAACAGACATGTTTCTGCCATCAAAGAACTTGCATCTAAATGCCCTTCCTGCCTTTCCCCCTTGCTGTACCGGCACACAGGAATGTCTTTGCAGGTGTTCCAAGAGAGTACACAGTGCCGTAAAAGGGGGCAAATGCTCAATGCTTGTTAGACTACACCACGGTTCACACCCATTTTCTTTCTTTCTTTCTTTCTTTCTTTCTTTCTTTCTTTCTTTCTTTCTTTCTTTCTTTCTTTCTCTTTCTTTCTTTCTTTCTTTCTTTCTTTCTTTCTTTCTTTCTCTTTCTTTCTTTCTTTCTTTCTTTCTTTCTTTCCTTTCTTTCTCTTTCTTTCTTTCTTTCTTTCTTTCTTTCTTTCTTTCTTTCTTTCTTTCTTTTTTTCATTAATGCATGTTTGCAGTGCATAATGATTCCATTTATCATGGTTGTCACTCGTTTTCTACCTGAGATGAGGAAGCATGGTTAGCTTGGCGACTTTGAAATTGCTGATAATCACAGAGCCACGATCAGCCCTAGATTGATGTGCAGTTCAAAGATCTGGAAAAATGACAGAAAACCTGCTCTCATCCTGTCAGCTTGGTTTCATGGTACTGACAGCTCAGCTGGCATCATAAACCTTGAAGAAGTAAGCACCAAGGAGGAAAGTCCTGGGATTGTTTTGTTTTGTTTTGTTTTGCTACCAGGAACCAAACTCAGGACTTTGCACTTGATAGGCAGGTGCTGTGCCGCTGAGTTATATCCCTGGCCCAGATTTTTTTCTAGGAACTTTATACATATACACAGATAAAATGCCTCAGTGGAAATAAATAAATACGTAATTCTTTCTCACTTTCTCATTCCATTTCCACAAAGTTTTTTCCCCTCCCCCAGTGCTAGGGATTTAATTCAAGGCCTTTGCACTGAGCTACATCCTTGGCCCTTTTTATTTTCTATTAATTAATTTTTTAAAATATAGCTGGATGGGTGGTTTATGCCTGTAATCTTAGCACATGGGAGGCTGAGGTAGGAGGATCACTGTGAGTTTGAGGGGAGTCTGGGTTACATGTGTTCAAGGCCAACCTGAACTACATAGAGAACCTGTCACAAACAAACAAATAAAAATATTATTTATTTTGCAGCACTGGAGACTGAATTTAGGGTGTTTGCACTGAGCTACAACCCCAGGCTTTTCTTATTGTTTTTATTTTGAGACAGAGTCTCACTAAGTTGCTATATTGCCCAGGCTAGACTGGAACTTAGACTTCCTGCCTCAGCCTTCTAGGGTTACAAGTGTGCACCAACCATGCCAGGCTTCAGAGTTTATGGATGAGGATAGATAAAGCCATCTAAAATACAGACATCCTTCCACTCATCAAATAGCTTACAATAATATTTCTCTTTTGTGTTAAAGTTGGATTACAAAAAATTCACAGGAACATTTTAACTTATATTACACTGACTTATTATATGTCTGTTAATATATACGTTAAAATATGTTTAGCTGTCAATCCAATACTGGTAAATTATGATAAAAGATCCCCCCAAAGCTACCTCCCTTCATAAATTAATTGATTTGCAGTAAAACCATAGGCTCTTGAATTTCATCGAGATGTACACTAACAGGTCTATCAGTGCGATGCAGTTACGTAGCATCTCCTTTGGAAGAGAGATACTTTACCCGCTGGGACTGAGGCTTATTAACCTTGGCCTAATTGTGGTCTTGAGCTGTCACTCATTTATTATTTATCTTCATACCCTCTAACCTGGTTCTCTATCCATTTTAAACAAACAAGACAGCCCTAAGGGCTCTCTTAAGCCATCTGAGATATAGACATGCTTCCATTTAGCCACAGTTTGGAGGCCGGAGGCCCGGGGCTGGATCTCAGGGGTAGCACACTTACCTAGCCCATGCAAGGCCCTGGGTTAGAGCCCCAGCACCGCAAGACAAACAAACCAACAAACCAACAGCAAAAACGCTGTGGAATCTTGCAGGACCAGATGCAGAATGTTTGAGATAAGTAAGTCTTAGATTTTGCTGTTTTTTGTTTTGTTTTGTTTTTTTGTTTTTTTGGTACTGGGGATCAAACCCAGGGCTTGGTGCATGTGGCCAAGCAGTGTTACCACTAAGCTACATCCTTGCCCCAATCTTTGGGTCTTTTAAGGAATCTAAGAATAAAAACCTATAGGAAGGAAAATTTTTTTTGGTGAGTACCAGGAATTGAACTAGGATCTTGTGCTTACCAGACGATGCTGCATCACTGAGCTATATTCCTAGGCCCCTCTGGAAGGAAATTTTAAGGCTATGACTTCAGCCATCTAACAGCAAAGGCTTGCGCATCGGGGCAAGGATCTCCTTTCCTTAGCAGCTTCCAGAGTAGACACAGAAAGCAGTCTAATGTCTATGGAAGGTAGAGGTGTCCTGGTGGTGGACCTGACCACCGGGCTTTCTCCGTCCCATTTGGGGAATGGGTTCCAGGCCCCTGGGATACCAAAGTCCCTGAGTGCTCACAGCCCTTAGGTCGAATGGCCTGGAGTTTGCACAGCACCTGCACACATCTTTTTGTGCACCTGCAGCCATCTGTAGATTACTTAAGTAGTAAATAGAAGTGCTGCATAAACGTGAGACTGTGCTGTTTAAATGTCTGCTCATATTCGGTATAAACATAATTATTTTGCCCAACTGGAACTAATTTTCCCCCTGAGGGTGGCTGAAACTCTGGGTGTGGAGCCTGCAGGAACAGAGGGCCAAGCACATGACGCCACAAGGATCCGGCCTCCTAAATCATGAATCCCGAAGAATATTCTGCCAAGGTAAGTGACCCAGTGTACCCCGCTTCCCTCATCCCCATGCCGGAAGGCCGTTTCCCTTAGTGACCAAAGCCCATGTTTCATCTTTCTGCACACAGGACATGGCTTGTTATTTCCCCCTTCATCTTTTCTTTTTTTTTTTTTCTTTCCCAGTATGGCAGATTGAACCCAGGGTCACTCTACCATGGAGCTGCATCTCCAGTCATTTTTCTTCTTTATTTTGAGCCAGGGTCCTGCTGAGCCACTAGGTTGAGTTGGAATTGCCCAGGTTGGGTCGGAATTTGTAATCCTCCTGCCTCAGCCTCCCAGAGTGCTGGGATTACAGGCCTGCCCCACCATGCCTAGCTTTGGGCACAGTCTCTTGAGCTGTCTCAGTTCTCTCTGCCCTTAGTTCGTCCTTGGAAGAAGGAACAGCTCTCTAGCCCTTCCCCTCACTGTTGTTCTCTCTCCCTGTTTCCAAGGCTCCTCTTCAAAATACAAACTCTGAGCTGGAGTGGCTCCCTTGAATGAATGTCCAGGTAAGGGTTCTGCCAGTCTTTGCTCTTCATGAGGGGCCCAGGTCATTTTTTTTAAATCACCAGGGTAGTTTTGGAAACAGACATGAAATCCAGTGCTTCTCATTTAAGCAGCCTCAGAATCCCTGGGAGGCCTTGTAGAAGTGTGGGGCTGGGGCTCACCCCTTGGACACCAGTTTCAGTGAGCCTGGTAGAGTCAGAGAAGCTGCATTTCTCACCCATCTCAGCGATCCCAGCGCAGTGCTACTGCTGCCGGCCTGGACCCCCACCGTGACCACCGAAGATGGCTTCCAATTTGTGGTCATCCTGCCTCAGCCTCCCCAGTGCTGGAATTACAGGCGTTTGCCTCCGCACCAAGCTCAGTCTTTTATTTTGCACTTTACATTATTAATACTTCAGTGTGAAAGAGAGTTATCTGCCAGTGAAGGGCTCGCTCGCTGTGTCTGATTCGTGAGGAACAGTACCACATCTGTGACCAGTAACTAGAGAAGCTAGCTCCGGACCACGCCATCTCCCTGCCTCCAGAGCAAGTACGCGAGAACTCCTTAAATTTGCCTTTCTCAAGTGCTGAAATGACAAATAAAACTTTTTCTTCCTCGGTGCAGGGTCTGAGGCAGGCACGCTACCACTGAGCGACACCTTCATCCCTTGCAAGACAATTTCGTACTCTTCTGTGTCTAAAGTTTTGTTCGATTTCACTCTGCTTTTTATCCGTTTCTCAGCGCAAAGCAGCAAAATGATTTTGGAAGTTTTCGGGTCCAAGCCAGAGAACTTTCCAGCTACCGAGACGCTGCTCCCGCGGAGAAGGCGTTCCAGTCCCACACAGAATCTCGGGAAGGCTTTGGGCAGGCGAGGGCCATTCCCGCCCTGGTCGCCGCAGCGGTGCGCATGCGCCCAGGCGCCCCGCCGGGACCTGGCGGTGCCCGGAAGCCGCCCGGCCGCCTCTGGCTGATCCACCGCCTGGAAGCGCTCGGGATGTAAGCCGGTCCTTGGGGAGTGGCTAAAGGGGTCCAATACGATGCTGCTGCGCTGCTTTGCAGACACTGTGAGTTAATATTTGCTTAGCTTCCTTCTGGCCAGCTCAAAACATTAATGTACTCTGGAACAATCGTGTGTGTGGTGGGGGGGCGCATGTGCAAACAACTATCACACCTGTAATGATGGCGCATGCGAAGCTGAGGTGGCGGGTTCGAGCCCAGCTGGGCACTTCAGCGACTTAGCTGGAGCCTGTCTCAAAAGAAACAATTTAAATAATTTTTAAAAATTAGAAAAAGGTCGGGGATTTAGCACAGCGGCATAAGCGCCTGCCTGGCAAGGGTGAGGTCGTGAGTTTGATCCTTGGTATCAAAAAAAAAAAAAAAAAAAAGTAAAAAAAAGACCGGGACCTGAGGTTCAGTCCTCAGTACCAAAAACACGGCCCGCCACAGGCACACCACAAGTCAAACAGGAAATTTAGACATAAATTGAACTCACAAGAACTAAGTAAAGGCAACTAGAATGTAAGAAAAAGAATATAAGAAAATTAAAATTCTGGCTGGGGGTTTAGCTGAGCGGCAGCGTGTGGTTAGCATATAGACTCAGGGATCAATTCCAGCACCGCAAAGTAAAATACACCACAAACAACAAAAACACTTCTCCAAAAAACTTACAGGCTTATTACCCACCAAGGCGAGAGCTGAGAGTCTAAGATTCAGCTTTATACATAGTACAAGAAAAGAACTCAGAGTGGATCTTTCTGTCTAGCACGCTTTTTATTTTGTTTTGGTACCGGGAATTTAACTCTCGACCTTGCGCTTGCCAGGCAGGCGCTTGTGCCGCTGAGCTAAATCCCTGGCTCTCGTCCAGCACGTTTTGACAGCATCTTGGGGTGAGCTGCGAAAAGATGATGTAAACAAATCAGGTACCTAGGAAACTGCCTCAGGAAAATTTTGTAAGGGGCAAGCTGTGAACTATGAACTTCAGACTGATACTGTACACTCAAGGGTAGTGTGAGGCTGGGGTGCCTGCCTAGCATCCCAGCACTAAAAATAATAGAAGAGAAATACAGTTACAGCTTGCCTGTCCTTCTTTTTTATGGTTGAAGGCGGGGAAAAAAAGCAATAGCCAGCACAGAGGTTCATGCCTGTGATCCCAGTATTATAGACAGCTAAGTCAGGTAGAAATACAGGTGGTCAGACAGGGGTGGGCCCTCCAGGGAGTCTGTGTAGAAGATGAGAACCCCTTATAGCTGTGGCTGGAGGCGCATCCGTTGAAGGCCAGGCCTCAAAATAAAGACAGAAGCCGGGCGTGGCTGCTCACGCCTGTAATCCCAGCACTCGGGAGGCTGAGGCAGGAGGATGGTTGCAAGTCTGAGACCAGCCTGGGCTACAAAGGAAGCTCAAGGCCAGCCTGAACAGCATAGAGAGACCCTGTCTCAAAAAGACAAGGGCTGGGGATTTTAGCTCAGTGGCATAAGCACAAGGCCGTGAGTTCGAACCCTGGTGCTGGGGGTGTGTGGGGGGGTTGGGTGAGGGAGTAAAAACGGGGTGGGGGTAAAGACCAGGCCTCCATGCCTCCCTGCCTCCCCAAGGGGTAAGCAATAAATTCAAGGTTATACTATAATTGCTATCAACTGATCTAACAAAGTCTAGATAGATAGCAATTATCCATCCAGTCCTAAAAAGGTCTTGGTTCTTTCCAGGTGCACTTGCTACATGGCCTGCTTCCCCATTGGCTCAGTATTACCTAAGTGGCTATCCTTGTAATCTTATTGGTTGATCACAGTTTTGACCCGCGTTGTACCCACCTCATGAATTTGCTTTATAAAACTTCCTTTGAGAAATGGGCTCGTTGGTAACCCACTTTGGAATCCCCACCTGTCTCCCACGAGCTGCCTCTCTCAATAAATCTTCCCCACTCTTAACCTCTGTTATTCCTTAGAATTCATTCTCTGATTTTGGGGAACATGAATTCGGTGTATCTGACATGTAGTGGGTTGGGAGTTATATTATTTCCCCTATGTCATCAGTACTCTGGGAAGCTGAGCAGGATCATAAGTTCCAGCCTGTCTGGGCAGTTTATGGAGATCTTTTCTCAGAATAAAAAGGTCTGGGGTATAGTTAAGTTGGAAAGCCCTGGATTCAAGTCCCAGTACTGAACAGAAGAGAGTGATGAAGGTCAATATTTTGTCAATTTTAAAATAATTTTTTGTCATGCAAAAAACATGACACATGCCCATAATCTCAGCACTCAGGAGGCTGAGGCAGGAGGTTGCGGTGTGTTCAGGGCCTGCGGCTATAGATGTTCAGGGACCAACTGAACTATATAGCAAGGCATTGTCATAAATTTTTTTAAAAAAATTCTTGGTTTGTATGATTATAAAATACCGTGTGCTCGTTATGCAAAGCTCGTACACTAAGAAATAAGTGAATAACCTCCCCTCCCTCTGCTGTATCTTTTGAATCAAGTTAACACCCAGTTTTGGTCCCTGCTGGGGGTGGGAACCAAAGTAAACCCGGGTGAAGGACTGAGCCAGCTTTCTGCAGAATGGACAGGGCTTCATAACCATCCTAACCACAGTCTTGAGTTTGGTTGTGCTTCCCCCAGTTTCCCTCTGGATTTATAAAAATGTTTATTTCATAATTGCTATATTAAGCTGCTTCATTTAAGAAAAAATCTGATGTTAGACTTTGGCATTCAATACACCCTGTCAGTTACTCATTCTTTTACAAGGTAAATTATTGCACTCAAATGCTTCACTTTTCCTTTGTGGGCCTATCAATCCATTCATTGATGACTGGCTCATGAAAAAGTAAAAAGGTCAGAATGAGCTTTCTGGTGTGGGGACCACTTAGTTAATAATCTACGGATTGGGCTTCTCAGCCGCTGCTCCAGGACAGGACCTCCCCCCCGCCCCCGCTCCCTTCCCCCGCCCCCGGACACTCAGGTCCAGCAAAGCTAATTAGTGAGCTTTAAAATAATTGCAGCTGCTGCCAGGCGATCAGTAGTGAGAGACACCCATGATTTGTGGGGGCTGTGGAGAAACCAGTTTTGAAACCTTAAGGTGTTCTCAGACTTTGATGCCTCACTGTTGTGTGAAGTCAAAGTGGTTTGGGGGCCTGGGACCAGCATGGGGCATGGGTGCTTGCGGGGTCTCTATTTAGGTGAAAATGAGGCACTCAGACCATCTTTCAAACAATGAAAGGCAGCCGCCTTCTAATGCTTTAACCCCACTGAGCTATTGTCTACTTGGAAGCCCACTGCTCCAGCTTTACTCTCAATGTTGATCTATGAAAATAGGAAAACCTTTTGTGAAGTAAATTTAGGAATGCAAATAAATGTGCAAGAAAAAGATGCCATTTATTACAAGTTGCCACGACATATGTTTAGTTACAAGTGTGTGCTTCACTTGTACAAGGCTTGGGTTCGATCCTGAGCATCGCGTGCGCACACACACACACACACACACACACACGTGGAACACTGCATGAACCATAGAATTATACCATTTGTAGATCTGATTGGAAGCAGGTAAGATAAAGCGAAACTTAGATAATTAATTCATTATTTATTGCAGCACTGGGGATTGAACCCAGATTCGCCAGTAAATATAGTCTGCTCTTAACCTCCATTGTTCCTGAAATTCATTCTCGATTTTAGAGAAAGAACTTGGACATCTAGCAGGTTGGGAGTTTCTTTCCTGCATATCACAAGGACTTCATACTGAGCGACACTGTAGCCTTTTTGCTTTTTTTTTTTTTAGTTTGTTTGTTTTTGTTTTTTAGTTCAAGACAGGGTCACTAAATTGGTAAGCTGCCTAGGTTGAGCTCAAACTTGGAATCCTCCTGCCTCCGCCTCACTAGGCTGGGTTTATAGATGGGCACCAGAACACCGGGCTTATTTTATTTTGAGTCAGTTTTGCTAATTCGTCCAGGCTGGCCTTGCATTTTCGATCCACAGGCCTAAGGCTTCTGCGTCCTGTGGTTGCAGGTGGGCACCACCAGGCCTGGTTAGATTCCTATCGGTGTCTGTGTCTGTAGGGCAGGGCGGAGGCGGGCTTTGTTATTCCTGTCTCACCTGTGTGCTGAGTCAAGGTCGGAAGGCTTTGAGCCCATCCTCCTTCACCGGACCACAGTTGTGACCTTGGGCAAGTCTGAGCTTCAGTTTCTCCCCCAAGGTGGGAATGATAAGTATCACACTGAAGCAGAGAAAAGCTGTGTGGCCTGCAGGGACTAAAGGAAAACACCCAGCACTGGGCTTAGTGTCCGGTGAGTGCTCAGCGGAAGTCTGCTGTTTGGTTTCTTCTTGGTGTGTGGATTAGCAGCTAGGAAAGCTACACCGAACATTCGTGACCCTGCGCAACCTCCGAGGTGGCCGTTCACAGCCGAGAAGTAACGGCCAGCAGCGGCTGAGGCCGCGTATCTGCTGGGGCACAGGCGCGTTTCAAGTCCTTCGGTGCCTTTCCTAGTTGGAGCTTCACCCCCATCGGTAGAAATTGCACTGTCCCTCCTTGCAGAGGGCAGAAAGCTGTCCGGAGCTGCATGCGCCGTGCAGGGCCGGGTGCCCTCAGCCCTCCCTGCTCCCCGAGGCCGCCTCGGAGCCATCTGCCCATTTCCCCGCTCCGGGCTACCACTGAGGGTTTTGTAGTCACCACCAGATCCTTCTCAGCTCAGACCAATTATTTCCAAACGCATCCTCTCTGCCTCTCACTCTGAATCCCTTCCCCAGGGAGCGGTCCTGCCCGAATTCTCCATGGAGCTACCCCACTGGGCTTGACCTCCTCTTTCCCTTGTCCTCATCTCGTCCTGCCCCGGATTCCAAAGCAAATGATCTCTTCCTCTTCCAACGACCTGGCACTACCTTCATCAGAGCCTCCAACTTTTTGCAAAGCACTCCCGGACCCAGTGTATCCTGTGCCTTACTTTGGCGGAGTTGGAAATGGGACCCAGAACCTGGCGCTTGCAGGCAGAGCTCTGCCCCTAGCTGGTCCTCGGCACTTGGCACGCGTCCTGGAGGCCCACTGCTTTCAGAATGCTTTGAACGTGGATGAGGCTTAAGAGACCTTGTGACCGGCCCCGGCCACTGATCACCTTTGCCGCCTCACATTTATTATCTAGAAAGAACCCCCGGCTGCAGGATTCAGGAGGGAGCGGGGCCTTCAGCTCCCGCGGATCTGCGGGCCATCTGCAGAGGCCCGATGCCTTGCAAGCTCCTGCCTCCTTGGTTAAGTCCCAGTCTGGTGAGTCCTCCCTCCTGAAAACTGAGTGCAGGGGCCCTGCCTAGCCCCTCTCCCCAGCAGTGGGAGAGTGCTTGCCCAGCATGAGCAAGGCCCTTGGTCCTCAGCACTGCAAACCAGCCCCCAGCCTCAAAAAGAAAGTACAGTTACTGTCATATATTTAATAGACTCTATAGCGCCAGATGTGGGAGCACACACCTGTAATCCCAGCACTCTGAGGCTGGGGCAGGAGGATTTCAAGTTTGAACCTAGCCTGGGTAATTTTTAGTGACTTAGTGAGACCCTATCTCAAAATAAAAATAAAAAATAAGAAAAGGTTGGGGATGTAGCTCAGTGCAAAGGCCATGGATTCAGTACCCAGTACTAACACACACACACACACACACACACACACACACACACACACACACAGAATTAGAAAATAAGAAAATGATCTGGCCAATATTTGGAGACCAGTTCTTACATGGAGCCAATATAATTCCTAAATGCACAATCTAATACTATTTTACCCCAGGGGTCGGAATAGAGAAATGAGAGCTTTGGGAGTTAACTTCCCATCAGGGTCAGAGAGCAGGCAATAACCATTACTGTGTGGCTGTGGGGGTGGGGTGGGGCACAGCCTGGTGTCTATTAATGACATTGATTAGGGTCCTTCTACCATGAAGCTATTACCAAAAAGAGCTCCAGACGGGAGCTTTGGGTTTTCCCAACTCGTGTTATTTCTGAAACAAAACACAATGAAGGTTTCATGCGTATACATGCACACAAATAGAGCAGATGGCATTTGCGTGAGTAAAGACGCTAATTATTTTCGGGTTTTATAAAGATTTAAACTTTTTCTTTTGGTCTTTTTGAGATAGGGTTTCGCTATGCAGTTCAGGCTGGCCTTGAGCTCACTTTGTAAGCCAGGCTGGTCTCAGACTCACAGTGATCCTCCTGCCTCAGCCTCCCAAGTGCTGGGATTACAGGCGAGCACCATCACACCCGGCTTTAAAGTTTTTCTTTGAAAGGGGCTAGAATGTTTTGTTAAAATTCTCATATTCTATTGTCAGACATCAATGATATGGTATCTTCATTTTTTATTTATTTGCTTAATTATTTTCTTTTGCCATGTGAATAGCTTTTTTTTTTTCAAATCCATTTTATTCATAGATAGAAATAGAAGAAGAATTACAACAAAACTTTAAACCACGTCAATCAGGGGGTAACAATGATACATACATTATGAATTGTCATCCCCAAATCATTCACCCAGAGCACAAGACATCTGCCTTCAATTGTCCGAACGATACCAGCATAAATCTTTCTCTTCAGCAAACTCAGAGAAATAAGTAGTATAACTATCTTAACTATTTTTTATATTCATATACATACACATATGTTTTTTCTTTCAGCTTGTCACGCTAATGAAACAATACATTGTTTACACATGTATGTCTTATTTCCCTAGTGAGTATGTTCTCAAGGTGCATCCATTTACCTATAAGTGTCCAGTTTATCATTCTTTATGGTTGAGTAGTACTCTATTGTATAAATATACCACTTCTTTTTTATCCATCCCTCAGTTGATGGGCATTTAGGTTGTTTTCAAGATCTGGCTATTACAAACTGTGCTGTTATAAACATGGGTACACATATATCACTGTGGTATGATTTTAATTCTTTTGGGAAGATATCCAGAAGGGGGATACTGGGTTGAATGGGACTTCCAATCCTAGTTTTTTGAGGAATCTCCACCCTGATTTCCACAGTGGTTAACACCAGTCTGCATTTCCACCAACAGTGGAGAAGGGTTCCTTTTTCCCCACAACCCCCCCCCCCAGCATTTGTTATTGGTTGATTTCTTGATCGTAAGCATTCTTTCTGGGGTGAGGTGGAATCTCAGTGTTTTAATTTGCATCTCTCGAATGACTAGTGATGTTGAACATTTTTTCATGTATTTATTTGCCATTTATATTTCTTCAGCTGAGAAGTGTATATTTATCTCAGATGCCCAGTTTTAAATTGAGTCTTTAAATCTTGGAGGGCCGATTTTTTTGAGTTCTTTATATATTCTCAATAGTAATCCTTTGTCTGAGGAACAGCTGGCAAACGTTTTCTCCCACATTGTGGGTTGTCTCTTTACTCTGTTGGTGGCTTCTCTTGCCGTGCAAAAGCTTTTCAGTAGAGTGAGATCCCAGTTGTTGATTCTTTGCAATAGTTCCTGTGCAATCTGGGTTTTGTTCATAAAGTTTTTGCCTACACCTATGTCTTTAAGAGTTTTACCTACTCTATTTTCCAGCAGATTTAATGTTTCTGTTTTAATATTAAGATCTTTGATCCATTCTAATTTTAGCTTAGTACATGGTGAAGGATATGGGTCCTGTTTTAATCTTTGGCATGTGTAGAGCCAGTTTCTCCAGCACCATTTATTAAAGAGGCTATCTTTCTTCCAGTAAATCTGTTTGGCACCTTTGTCAAAGATAAGGTGGCTTAGCTGGACATGGTGGTGCATGCCTGTAATCTCAGCATTTGGGAGGCTGAGGCAGGAGGATTGCTGTGAGTTTGAGACAAGCCTAGGCTACAAAGCAAGTTGAAGGCCAGCCTGAACTCCATAGAGAGACCCTGTCTTAAAAAGACCTTAAAAAAAAAAGTTGGTTTAGTGTGCCTGCAGTTGTTTTTGCATCTTCTAATCTATTCCATTGATCTTCAGGTCTGTTTTTGGTTTGCCAGTACCACACTGTTCTTATCACAATAGCTTTATAGTATAATTTCAAGTCAGGAATCGTGATGCCTCCCATCTTGTCTTTGGTGCCCAGGATTGCCTTCACTATTCTAGGTCTTTTCTGGTTCCAGATGAATTTTAGGATTGCTTTCCCTAATTCTGTGAGCTATGCTATTGGAATTTTGATTGAGATTGCATTGAATCTGTATAACAGTTTTGAAGTATGGCCATTTTCACTATATTGGTTCTTCCTACCCAAAAGCACAGGATATCTCTCTATTTTCCAATATCCTCTTTAATCTCCTTTTTCAGAGTAGTGTACTTGTTTGTTTGTTTGTTTGGAGACAGGGCTTTGCTATGCAGTTCAGGCAGGCCTTGGGCTCACTTTGTAGCCCAGGCTGGTCTCGAACTCACAATGATCCTCCTGCCTCAGCCTCCTGAGTGCTGGGATTATAGGAGTGTGCCACTACGCCCAGCTCAAGTACTATAGTTTTCAATGTAGAGGTCTTTTACATCCTTTGCTAGATTGATTCTTAGGTATTTCATTTTTTTGGATGATATTATAAAAGGTATTGATTCACTGATTTCTCTCTCAGTGAGTTTGTTATTCATGTATAAGAAGGCCATTGATTTTTGAGTGTTGACTTTGTAACCAGCTTTGTTACTGAATTTGCTTATTAAATCCAGAAGTCTTTTGGTGGAGTTTTTGGGGTCTTCTAAGTAGAGGATCATGTCATCTGCAAATAACAATACTTTAACATCTTCCTTCCCTATCTGTATTCCTTTTATTTCTTTCTCTTGTCTAATTGCTCTGGTTAAAGTTTCCAGGACTATGTTGAAGAAGAGTGGAGACGGTGAACATCCCTGTCTTGTTCCTGATTTTAGAGTGAAAGCTTTCAGTTTATGCCCATTTATTATGATGTTGGCTGTTGGTTAGTCATAGATAGCCTTTATCAGATTGAGACAAAGACTATCCATTCCAATTTTCTGTAGGGTTTGTATCATGAATGGGTGCTGGACTTTGTCAAAAGCTTTTTCTGCATCTATTGAGATGATCATATGATTTCTGTCCTTGTCTGTTAATATAATGTATTACATTTATGGATTTATGTATGTTGAACCATCCCTGTATCCCTGGGATGAATCCTACTTAATCATGGTGTACAATCTTTTTGATGATTTGCTGCAGTCTGTTTGCCAGTATCTTAATGAGGATTTTTGCACCAATATTCATTAGGGAGATTGGCCTGTAATTCTCTTTCTTAGTTGGATCCTTCTCTGATTTTCAAATCAGTAACACTTGCCTTCAGGAATGAATTTGGGAGTATTGTTTCCCTTTCAATTTCATTAAAGAGTTTGAGAAGTAGAAGTAGTGGTGTTAGGTCTTCCCTAAATTTCTTCTAGAATTCAGCAGTAAATCCATCAGGGCCTGAGCTTTTCTTTGTTGATAGTTTTTTTTTTTTTTTTTGGTTCCGGGAATTGAACGCACGACCTTGCACTTGCCAGGCAGGCGCTTACGTTACTGAGCTAAATCCCAGGCCCTTATCTTTTTGAGACAGTCTCCCTTTGCAGTTCAGGCTGGCCTTGGGCTCACTTTGTAGCCCAGGCTGGTTTTGAACTCACAATGATCCTCCTGCCTCAGGCTGCTGAGTGGGATTACAGGTGTGTGCCACCAGGCCCAGCTGGTTGTTAATAGTTTTTTTTTTGTTGTTGTTGATAGGTTTTTAATTACATCTTTAATTTCACTTATTGATATTGGGTTATTTAGGATTTTTACATCATCTTGATTCAGCTTTGGTAATTCATATGTATCTAGGAAACTGTCCATTTCTTTTTTTTTTTTTTTTTTTTTTGCGGCACCAGGGATTGAACTCATGACCTTGTGCTTGCCAGGCAGGCACTTAGACCGCTGAGCTAGATCCCCAGCCCTGGTGTTTTTGAGACAGGGTCTCACTATGCCGTTCAGGCTGGCCTTGAGCTCACTTTGTAGCCCAGGCTGGTCTCGAACTCACAATGATCCGCCTGTCTCAGCCTCCCAAGTGCTGGGATTACAGGCATGAGCCACCATGCCTGGCTTCCATTTCTTCTGTATTTTCCATCTTATTAGAATACACACTTTCAAAGTAGGTATAAATGATTTTCTGGATTTCTGCAGGGTGTGTTGCGATTTTGCCCTTTTCATTCCTAACTGTGTGGATTTGAGTCTTTTCTTTCCATTTTTTGATAAGGTTGGCTAAGGTTCTGTCAATTTTATTTAATCTTTCAAAGAACCAATTCTTCGATTCCTTGATTCTTTGTGTTTTTTAGTCTCCAGTGTGTTAATTTCTGCTCTAATCTTTATAATTTCCTCCCTTGTATGAGCTTTTGGTTTAGCTTGCTCTTCTTTTTTCTAGAAGTTTGAGGTTCAACATTAAATTGTTTATACACATTTGCTCTGTTTTCCTGATAAGGGCATTACTGTTATAAACTTCCCCCTTAAGACTGCTTTCATTGTGTCCCACAAGTTTCCGGTATGTTGTATTGTCGTTATCATTCAACTGTAAAAACTGTCTAATTTCTTCTTTAATTTCATCTGTGACCCACTAGGTGCTAGTTCACTAGGGTGCTATTTCATTTCCATGTGTTAATGAAGTTCTTGTGGTTTCCTTTGGCATGGATTTCCAATTTCGTTGCACTGTGGTCTGATAGTATGCATGGCATAATTTCAATTCCTTTACATGTACTTAAACAAGTTCTATGAG
The DNA here is from genome assembly GCA_004365215.1 of Cuniculus paca. Classification (NCBI taxonomy): domain Eukaryota; kingdom Metazoa; phylum Chordata; class Mammalia; order Rodentia; family Cuniculidae; genus Cuniculus; species Cuniculus paca. The sequence continues at coordinate 4,101 of RJWT010014749.1, read as the reverse complement.
TCAGTATATGGTCTGTTTTGGAGAATGTCCCGTGTGTAGCTATTTGCTTAATTATTTATTTAAGTTTTTTTTTCAGCGCTATCGACAGACTTTCAGCCTCACACTTGCTAGGCAAGGGTGCTACACCTCAGGCCCTGCTTATACATTTTATATCTTTGTGACTGTGTGTCTGGTGGGCTTCTGAGTGTCAAACCCAGGGTTGCTCTACCACAGGGCTCGTCCCAAGCCCTTTTTAGTTTTCATTGTGAGACGAAGTCTTGCTAAACTGGCCTGGAACTTTTGACCTTCCTGCCTCAGCTTCCCAAATAGCTAGGATTCTGGGCCTGTGCCACTTTGCCTGGCCATTTTTTATATCTTTAGTTTTGAATCCTACCCTTGAAGGTTGTTATGGTTTGTATGTAGGAGGCCCCCCAAGCCTCATGCACGCAGTCCTGGAGGCGCTGAATCTAGTGTTTGTGATTGGTTTGTTGTCTAGTGCTGGGATTAGCGGTGTGAGTGCTGCACCCACCCAGGGGTGGAGCCGGCATACAATATAAGGGAGGGAAGAAGGCGATCCCTTTTTGCCCTTTCGCTTTTGTTGCTGTGGGCCGCCATGAACAGCTGCCCCTCAGCCATGCCACCCTGCCTTGGAGCCAGCTGAGTATGGACTGAAACCTCCAAGAACTGTAAAAAATAAACTTTTCCTTCCTTCATTTTGGGTGTCAGGGATTTTGTCTCAACAACGAGAGAAAAGTAACTAAGACAGAGGTTTTATACACGCAGATACTCAGTACCTCTCAAATGAAGGTCTCGAGTTAAGAAAAAGTATAAGTGATAGAAAGAACTAAAAGAAAGTACTGCTGTGACTGTTTCCAACATTGGATGGGATAATGAGTAGAGTACTGGCTAAGAGTCTTTCAGCTGCCTGTGGAGAAACTGCCTCGAGGTAGGATGGATCATGAAGGCACTGTGAAGCTTTGTGGGGACTCAGGGCCCCAAACAGAAGCCAGGGCCCTGAATACAATTACCTCTCTGCATCTGTTGGTTTCACATCCTCAAATTCTACTAACCACAGACTGAAAGCACTACAAAGAAATTCCTTCTGTACTGAATGTGTACGGACATTTTTTTTGTCATGGTACCCAAAACAACAGACGACAAAACTGCTGACGTGGCACTGATGTGATGGGCTCCTACAAATACCATAACCAGAGACTGTGTGCAGTGCAGGGAGGGAGGTCGGGTGCGTGGATTCTGTGCAAACTGCAAAGAGACTGCAGCATCCTCAGGTTCTGGTGTCTGAAGGGGATGGATGTCCTGGAGTCAGAGGAATGGCTACACTTTCAAGCTGGCTTCTCTTCCTTTCACACTCCTATTTCCCTTTTCCCCCAGCACTGGGGATCGAACTCAAGACTTCACGCTTGCCAGGCAGGTGCTTACACCACTGAGCTAAATCCCTGACCCTTGCCTTTTTGAGGTAGGGTCTCACTATGCCATTCAAGCTGGCCTTGAGCTCACTTTGTAGCCCAGGCTGGTCTGAAACTCGCAATGATCCTCCTGTCTCAGCCTCCCGAGTGCTGGGATTATAGGCATGTGCCACCAGTCCCGGCTTTCATACTCCTATTCTGCTTCAATCTCTGCTGATTCACTTTCCTCTCTTCAGACTCTTTCTTTGACTCCTGTCCACAGGACTGGGTACAAAAATGTCAAGCATCAGCTTCTGAATATAGATTTTTACAAGTCTAGTAACCTGAGTGACTGAAACTTCCTTTGGGTCTACTGCCCATATCAAGGAGGAGAGAATTCTAGTTTCCTTTTCCTCTTTTCTTCTGTTCTCCCCAGTACTGTGCCCTTTCACTGAGCTACATCCGCAGCCCCTCCAGCCTTAGTCTGCCAAGTGCTGGGATGACAGGTGTGTGCCACCACATCTGCCTCCTTTCCTGTTGGTGCTGAAGATTGAACTCAGGGCCTTAGTGTATGCTGGGCAAGTGCTCTACCGCTGAGCTACACCCCTAGCCCAGATGCTCTACCATCTTTTTTTTTTTTTTTTTTTTTGCGGCACTGGGGATCAAACTCATGACCTCATGCTTGCCAGGTAGGTGCTTAGGCCACTGAGCTAAATCCTCAGCCTTTTACCATCTTTAGAGCATAGTAACTTGGGACCAAAACTTACTCTTCCCCTAAGGTGTGGGCTCATCACCAACTGCCTTCCTAAGGGGAACAAGCCACTGAGGTCACTGTGCAGGGTGTCCCTGATCATCATGCTTCTGCAGTCTACACGACAGGCAGCAAAGTGGAGATGAAGAATGACTCAGCCTCCTGAGGGCAGGGATTTCGGGTATTCGTCCTTATTCCTGGCTTGACTTCTTTTTCAAGGGAAAATCTCTTTCCATCCTCATCCAGTCACTTGCAGAGTTGATCTTGGAGAGACCCGAGTGTCCCTCAGATCAGGACTGGGACAGGAGTTACAGCCTGCGGTGGCTCTATTAAAAGATGTAGACACTCGGGGCAAAGGGGTAGATATTTGGGGTATGAGAGCTTTGACCTTTTGCCTATTTCTTGACTCTCAAAGAACAAAACATATCTGATTTTCTAGAACAAACTTTAATGCCAGAGGGCTTTTTAAATTATTTTGTTGTTTGAGATAGGGTCTCACTGTGTAGTTCAGGGCTGGCCTTGAAGGGCAGGGATCCTCCTGCCTCAGGCTTCGGAGTGCTGCGATTACAGGTGTGCACCACCATGTCCAGCTGTTAATTTGATTTTGAGACAGAATCTCACTATATTGCCCAGACTGGCCCTGAAATTGTGCCTACAACTGCCCAGCTTGACTGCTCCTCTCCTCATCTTTGTACTGAGGGATGCGGATTAAACCAGGGTCTTTACACGGAGCTATACTCCAGGGCTTATTTACGTATGTATGTACATCTCTTTGACACAGGGTCTCACTATGCCGTTCAGGCTGGCCTTGAGCTCACTTTGTAGCCCAGGCTGGTCTCGAACTCACAATGATTCTCCTGCCCCAGTATTCTGAGTGTTGGGATTACAGGCATATGCCACCATGCCTGGCTGTTTTTTATGTTGAGACAAAAATCTCATTAAGTCCCTAAATTGCCTAGGGTGGGCTCAAACTTGCAATCCTCCTGCGTCAGCCTCCCAGTGTGCTGGGATTACTGATACGTGAAATCATGCCTAACTCTGGTTTGACTTTTTTATGTAGAAAATTTCCAATTAAAATATTCATTATGGTGAAGAACTTGGTAGTCGTCTCACTTACTCCTATGGAAATGCAAAACAAGAGACTGACCGCTTTCTAGTCCCAGCTGGGGGCTCGTGCCCTCAGGAGCTCGATGCCCCCCCCCCTTTGCATGGCTGTCTGTGATCCAGGGAGGTTGTCAAGCTGAAAATGGTAAACGACCCTTCAGCCTCGGCTGAGAAACATTATCTATTCAATTAATGGCCCACAAAGTGATTTAAGTAAAGGCCAAGACTGCAGTTTCTTCTTCCAAAGGAGAAAGATGATACTGTCTAATTTACCAAACTTCAAGCTTTTAAAAGGTTTTAGGAAATGTAAAATATCACTCGCATGGGGTTAGAGAAGCCACAAGAGGAAACCAGAAGCTAAAAGGCCAAGGCAAAACTCCATGTAGCTTCGAGGAAGAAAAACGCAGCAGCCGCTTCTGTGAGTCTCTGCCTCGCTGCACTGCGCGGACGGATCCGCGCTCCGACCACGGCAGGTCGGTGTGCAGCGAGGGACGTTTCCACTCTGTGTGCTTAGCAGTTTCGCGAAGAGAAGACGGCCCCCGTGTCTCGTGTGGGTTATATACAGATAGACTTTTTTTGATTTATTTGAGACAGGGTCTTGCTACATAGCTCAGGGTAGGTTTGAACTTGCAGTGTAGCCCAGTCTAACCTCAAACTCTCCATCTTCCGGTCTCAGCCTCCTAAGAGTGGTAAGATTAGGGCTGGGGATATAGCTCAGCGGTCTAAGCGCTTGCCTGGCAGGCGCAAGGTCGTGAGTTCAATCCCCGGTGCCGCAAAAAAAAAAAAAAGAGTGGTAAGATTACAGATGTGTACCACAGCACCCAACTTAAAATTTCCCTCTACATGATTGCTAACTTTATC
>RJWT010014748.1:0-20872 GCA_004365215.1 Cuniculus paca | reverse complement strand
ACATGAAAAAATGTTCAGCATCATTGGTCATTAGAGAAATGCAAATTAAAACAACTCTGAGATTTCATCTCACCCCAGAAAGAATGGCCAAAATCAAGAAAACCACCAACAATAAATGCTGGAGAGGCTGTGGGGAAAAAGGAACCCTTCTCCACTGTTGGTGGGAGTGCAGACTGGTGCAACCACTGTGGAGGTCAGTCTGGAGGTTTCTCAAAAAGCTAGGACTGGAAGTCCCATTTGACCCAGCTATTCCACTGCTGGGCATACTCCCAGAAGAAATGAAATCATCTTACCACAGTGATATATGTGCACCCATGTTTATAGCAGCACAATTTGTAATAGCCAAATCTTGGAAACAACCCAAATGCCCATCAATTGAAGAATGGATAAAAAAGATGTGGTACTTTTATACAATGGAGTACTATTCAACTATAAAAAATGATCACCTTGAGGCTTTTATAGGTAAATGGATGTGACTTGAGACCATACTCATAAGTGAAATAAACCAAACCCACATGTGTAAACACCGCATTGTCTCCCTAATGTAAGAAACTGAAAGACTCAAAAAGACAGAAAATTCCCGATAAATATGGAAAAAAGGTTCTGAAGTCCAACAGTGCTTTTATTCTTTGATTTGATTGGTTTAAATCCCTTTCCTACAATTTGATTGCAATATGAGAAAATAGGAGCACCTCTTTTGAAAAATGGGACACTATGGTAGCCATCGCTGGTTTCTTCTTGGCCAACGTGATTGCCTGTAGTGCTCTTTTGTTTTTGTCTGGTTATGTATTGCTTTGTTTAGTTTGAGTTTATTGTCTGTAAATGTATGAACAACCATTTTGAGGAAAGCAAGAGACACTGGGGTAACCATAGTTAATATCCTGTAGTTATGTTTTGAAGACCTGTGTAGCTTTCTGTGTTCTGTTTTGAAATGCTGTGTTGTGTTTGACTCTCTTTTTTTTTTGTTCTGTTTTGTTTTCTTTTCTTCTATTCTCTTTAAAAATAAATAAAAAAAATCAAAGTATGTTTGGAATCATGTTAGAAAATGGGAAAAAAGCAAATCTCTGCTCCACTGAGAACAGGGGCTGGACCAGCAGGTTGCAACCACTCTTCACACCAGTCCTTTGCAGTGGGTGACCACCAGCATAGTTGTGTAAATCTTGGGGTGGAGGGAGACCTAAGTATTTTGTGTTTGTCTCTGGTGGGTTTTACTTTATTTATGTCTCTATGCAATGGCCATTCCTTTGAATACCAAACAGAAAGGATAAGACATTCCAAGTGGAATGTACTAAGAATTACAGAATTTCTCTTCATTTTTAGGTCAAATTAAAGTTGTATTTTAATGTAAAAATTGTTTTAGACTCAGCAGATGATTCCTAAACAACACAAACAACAATTTGCCTGCTGTACATCGATGTGGTTGGTTATAAGGAAATATAAAATTGCAGGAGAACTAATGTCATCACCAAATATGCTCCTCAACCCCTATCTTTCCTTCACCCCTGTTTTTACTATTTAGATCCTTTGTTATTACAACACAAACTTTGATATATTAATCTCATGCCAATCAGACACGTTGATGATGACAGTTAAGCGAGGCTAATGTCGATTGGAAACATAGTGAGCAGATTGTTAAACATAGTGAGTTAAAATCTTAGGTTGATTTTTCTCTTTCTTCAAAAATAAATTCCCTTTCAAATTTGTAGTGAAAAGGTAAGTGAGTTGTATAGTGGATTTACTTACTGGGATGCTTTCCCTAATAATTCTCATCTTTAAATCATCTTGCAGCTGCACTCCCAATCATTCTAGACATCAATATTAATGTTTGCAGCTCCTGGTAGTAGCTGGTAGAGGTTGCATTTCATAATTCAGATGTAAAAATTAAAAGCCGAGTGCTAGAGGGGGCACAGAGTAGCAGAACCATCCATCCAATTGTTTATGAAAGCCCTTCAGGAGTCTAGCCTTTCCCAGCCCTCTTCTAGAAAAGAAATTCCACATTAGCAGCTAACTATCAGTGGCCCAGAAATGCATCCCCCTCCTTACTCAAAAAAAAAAAACAAAAAAAACACTATAAAGGGTATCTGTGGCTCTAGAAATACTTCACTTCAGAGTTGGCTACAAAAAGTAAAGCTCTGAGGATCATCAGTCACATATTAAAGGATACAAAAGGCAAAAAGGTCTGTGGTAAATCCCACTGAAAAACCAAGTTTGACCCCCAGATGGGAGAGATTAGACGGCACTCAGTTCTACAAGAAATTGAGTGTTTCAGTGCTTTGCCTCTCATTCCTACCGGTAAGGAACCCCGTAGAGAAAGGTCCCATGGTCCCACTTGCTAATCACCTGGGCATGTTTTTACTTCCATTTTTGACAAAGTATATCCTCAATGTCTTATGGTTTGGGAATGTAGATCCTCAGATCTCTGTAGAGGGTAGATTAGCTCATCTTCATTCTCTTCATACTACTGTGTCCTTCCTTCCAAAGAAGTTGGGGTAACTTGGAGAGTATAAAAAATGTTCTTAAAGAAAACAAGTTAAAATGAATGCTTATTAAAATAAGGACATTTCTCCATACATTCAACACTGCAAATCCATCAAAGGAAAGGAAAAAAACCACACTCCTTTTATGACCATGTCTAATTAGAACTATCTCCTTCCCCCAGTGACTTGATATTTTAGGGTCAGCAAAAATAAACCTAAAAGAACCCAGAAAATGCTATTCCCTCATTTTCTCTCTTATCTCTCTTTTATCTATTCATTCTTCATTCTTGCAGTACTTAATGTTTACATTCCTTGTGTGGATTTGGTATGTGTACATAACACATCTTAATTCATTATTTCATCCCCTCACCCTCCTCTCCCTGCCCTTCCTCCTGTCTCTTGATCTCCTTTTCATTTGATAAAGAGGATTTTTTATTTACTTTGGTTTGAGAGGTTTTTTTCTTTGTTTTACTATTTGGCTATTCTGGTAAAGGAGGAGAAAGCAACCTCTTGTCAATTCTAGCCAAGGTCTTTTGTTTTGGGTACTTCCTTTCATGATTTAAAACAGTTCACTTCTAAAACACAGCTGCTTTCTAAAGAAATTCCAAGCCAATGTCTACATCCCAGTATTTATTAGAGAATTGGTTATGCGAGGAATTTCACAGTTACTTACAAATCTCCTTGTTAAATGAAGCCTCTTTTTTTCTAAAAAGGATATGCAGTGACAAGTGCCTCTACAGTGCTTTTTCCTTCATTATTCCTGTAATAGGTAAGTGCCTCTTGCTTGCTATTCATTTTATTCTTGTAATTTATGTCCTAGTCATTCCTAAAGTGATTTTTCTAAAGTACCAAAGCTTCCATTGCTTTTTAAGTTTATTTTTTCTTTGTCTTTTGATTTCTTTTTTATAAACATGTTGCAAATATGGTTTTATTCTCTATGACTCCCTGGTCTTAAGTAACTTTTTGTTAAACACTTTTTTGGGACAAGATACAGACTGATTTTTTCATTATGTTAATAACACCAAAGCTTGAAAATTAAACTAAAAAATGAAAACAGCTGTCCATTAGCGTGTTTCAGGTTTATATGGGGACTGTAGTTCCAAGTTAGTTGCTTTACATTTAGCACGGCAGTTTTCTTGTTTAAAAGACAATTTTCTAACCTGTCTTTTCAGCCTCTTATGAATGAAAATCCAGCAACTTGGGAAGTTTACAATCACTACAAGCAATGTTTGCACTACACAAAGTAAGTCAAGAAGGCAAATTCAGTGAAGCACTGCAAATACTTTGTAGCTCAGAAGGGCAAAGAGAAGTCCCTGGCTGGGAGAAGGTCTGTGAAATAACAAGGACAAAAGACTACAAAGCTTAGGAAGATGAAATGAAGGATGAGTGGAGGAAAGGCAGACAGAGGGTTTGAATTCACATTTGGATTTTATGTGAGGACAGCTCAATATGCCTGCAGAGATGAAGCTATTTCATTGTTTCTATAAAGGACAATAAAATAATTCCTGACTTCAAACACTCTGTGAGATGTGCCTACAATGTTTTGGGTGTTGGCCTCCTTCCACCACCTACCCTGACCTTTCTGATGAAGCTTCTCAGTCCTTGGGCACAACAAATTGCTCACCATCCATGTGTCCTTCTGAATGTGAAGGCACAGAAAATATATTCTGGTGACTCTTGCAGAGGTAGGAAAGACAAAAATAAAACAAGGTCATCCTTACTGGGATTATCTTGAACCACTTCTCTTTATTTGGTGGTTTCGTGAGTATCACATCTTTAAACAATGTGGAAGGCATCATTCCATCATTTGATTAACTCAATAAACTTTGTCCTGATTCCAGGCAGTTAAGAATCACCATGGAATCTGAAAAGCAGGGTCTAGTTTTGTTTGGTATAGCTGGTGTATTGTCTTTCCACAATGATGTAAGAATGGGAATGTATCAGTCTGTGTATTCACTTGTTTAAAGAATGTTCTTCCAGCCTCCAGTGCCAGGAGTCAAAGAGCACCATGAGCAGCTGCCACACTGGGGACCTCTTTAATATGGCAGCTATTTTTCTCAGTGTGCACAACCATCTTCCCCAGCCTCCCAAAAGTACACTCCACTGTTGTCACAGTCCTGCTGCTCGGGGGATAAAAGGTTCCCTTTTTTTCAGAGGAATGTGGGGCAGTTTCATCATCCATGGAAAGAACAGGAAGACTGAAGAAACTGTACCATAGATTTCTTGCCTGTGAAAGATTAAATAGAAGTGGACTCCAATGATACAGATGAGTTTTCAAAATAACAGTACCATGTTCTTTATCAAACAGTCTGATTTTGTGGTCCATGAGAAGTATAGAAGAAGTTACATTAAAACTCGGAAGTGGGAACAGTTCTGGGTTGTAGTAAATGAATGTGTAATGTCATAGAAAAACAGGAAATGATTGCCTTGTCAAGGTTAGATATTTCCCCATGTTGGACATAATGTAGAGTACTTTTTCCTTGTGATAAATCATTAGATATACTTTCACTATAATTTGGCAACTGTCTAATTCAAAGAATGACTGAAGTCAAAATAAAACACTGTGAATTCTTCAAAAATTATGCACTAACATTGAGTAGGGGAGCTACTGAATGTAGAGATCTAGAGCTAGGAAAACTTGATCAAAAAATCCAACCTTAACATTCACAAACTTGGTGATTTTGGACAAGTTTCTTGACCTCTATCAATATCAGTTTTCACTTCTGTAAGTGGAAATAATAATTTTAATTCCTGTCAAGGTTGTTGTGAGGCTTGACTTACATGATAACTGATAATCTATTTTACAATTGTTTGACATTTAATAATTACTCAATAAATAGTAAATTAGCTAGAAGATGTATTATATTTTCTGACATTTATCTGAAATCTCTAAAAGCTATAGCTAAAAATCTGCTTAAACCTTAGTTTATTTCAATATTAAAAAATAATGAAGTGACAGGAAGTATATTAAATTTAATTCTCTTTTAAAGATATTTACTACACTTGGACTTTATTCTTGCTGCTTTTAACTAGAGAACAATATGTCTAACCTCAGCCACTATCCCACGAATCTGTATGGAGAATGTCCAAAGCAAAAGGATTCATCTTTGTATTCATCTTGCTTAGTATCAAATACATTACATGCAAAATAACAACCACAGCCAAAAAATCTCCATGTGCTCTAGACTAAAGCTATCTAGGAGCAGTCATCTCATTTATTTCCTGGGCTCTCCAGGTAATAAAATGTGTACACATTTTTATAAAATGAATGGCTTTTGAAATATCAAGAATTTCTGCTAATAAAATATAAACATGTTTAATGAGTCAAAGTCATGTTACAGCAAATTCTATGCAATTTTTTTTCAATTGTTCACTGTAGTTTGGAGAATTCTGCAGAAAAGTAGAAATACTAACATATTATTATTTACAACTGACTTTCAAGAGTATAAAGTTTTCAGTAGAGATGATGAATGGGAAGTGGAGTGGGGATTGGGAGCTCTCTGGACCCCTTATTTCAACTTCCTCCAAAGCAGTTCTTCTTGTATCAGTTTTATAAACTAGATTCTATTTGAACTTTGTCTCTAAAAATGGAGTTCTGCTACTTAAAAAAATCATATTATTAATAAGCAGTTTGAAAGCCACAGGATGAAGACAGTTCAATGCAGTGTCTTTTTCCCTTTGATTTATTCAGGGCTTACCTGTCACACAAATTTTACTACAGCTCAAGTTTCCAACACTGTGCCAGAACTGCTCCAAAATTAGTGTCAGAGCTCATACTGTAACACACATCTGGTCTCCCTCCTCTGTCCCAGGATCCTCTTTCCCTACTGGGTAGGGGCAAGAAAGTGGCCATGTTACTGAGGCATGCACTGCTGTAAAACAAATCTGTTCACCACATTCATTTGTGCACAAGTATACACCTGTGTGTTTATATGATTGTGGGACAGAGAGTGAAAGACACATATAAAACTTAACATATATCTGTTAAAGTTTAGTTTTGTATTTAATTTTCAGTTTACACCTTTATAATGACTTTCTTAAAACACCTATTTTCCAAGATGTTGTAAAAACACAAATACAAATTTTCCATATTATGGTTATGTTTCATTCATTCCTTTATTTATTTAGCCATTCAATAAACTTTATGGAACTCCCCTTCATGTTCCAGAGTCTATGGAATGGCAAAATAAATGGGCTAATGATTGTCCAGTTAGGGTTTGCTACCCACTTACATAGAGGTAAGATGTGGAAGTACAGTGATGTGGCTTTTGGATTAGACTGGCCTCCACGTGAATCCCATTTCAATAGTCATAAATGTGTAAACTGGAGTAAATGTCTTGAGTGTATTTCCTCATTTCTGAAATAAGGCTTCTCATGCATTCTTTGTGCAGTTCTGATGATTAGATGTAGAAATATATGTTCAGTAACTAACACAGAATAATTATACAGTAACTGATAAGGTCATTTTTTTTCCATTGGAAAACAGTTTAAAGCCTTAGAATGTAACCACATCTCTGCCCCAAGTGCCTGAAGGAGTACCCAGCTGGTAGTACATTTGTGCAAACACATTTTGGAAAATCCCCCAAAACTATCTCCCTTGCTATCAACTTTTTAGTGAAAATTGTGCTGTCTCCAAGCATTTGCTAAATTAATAAAACTCTAAGTTGGTTTAGAAACATACTTAGTATAAATTGGCCTTTATTAGGAAAGCAATGCCATGAGAACCCAGGTGTAAAATAGGGAGGTTTCCAAAATGCTCTTCAAATATGCATTCTAAAAGTGATAATATAAAAGATTAATCTAAATTGATAGTTTTCCCAGTACAGGAGCAATTCCCTGGGAGTAACTTAAGAGATTTAGGCCTTCATCAACAGGATAACAGCTAGTGCACTGAAGCAATAATGACTAAATGGTACCCTGAGTTGTTAACGCAATTTCTACAAGATCCTAGCTCATTATGAGGATATGGCTATCAAACAAGGCAAATTTGGCTGTATAATGTTTTGTGAATACCACATAATTTTAATCCTTGGACCTTAAAAAGCTGTGAATACATTTGGCCCAGTATTTGTTCTTATCTGGTGTATTAGCTTTTTATTGCTGCTATAACAAATTACAGCAATGGCTTACAGCAATGCACATTTATTATTTGAGTTCTGTAAGTCAGAAGCCAAGCATACGTGTCAGTGGGCTCAAAGTTTTGATGAGGCTGCATTATCCTCTAGAAAATCTAGGGGAGCATCTATGTCCTGGCTTTTTTCTGGTTTCTGGATGTTGTCCTATTTGCTTGGCTCCTGTGCCAATGCTGCAGCTTCGAGACGAGCCATGTGCTGTGTCGTTGATGCTTCGTCCTTCATCATATTTTCCTCTATTGCAGCCGGGAAAGGTTTTCTACTGCAGAGACCAGTGTAATTAGATTGGGCACCCTCCCCCACCCTAGATAACTCAGGATAATCTCTTTGTCTTGATGTTTTCAACCCTAATTATATTGGCAGAGTTCCTTTTCCCATCTAAGGTAACATATTTAGAGATTTGGAGGTTTAGAACACGGCCATCATTCAAAGGTCATTATTCTGCTTACCACAGATGCTACTGACAGGATCGGATTATTGTAGATGGCATTAAAAGTCATGTGGCCACAGGCCTTTGTTTCTTCATAAGAAAGATGTGAATTTTCAGAAAGTTCTCCTGCTCTATACATCCTGTAAAACTTTCCCTCCATTTGCAAAATGAACAGTTAGATGAAATAATTACAAGACACTTGTCTAGCTTTGAAAACCTTCAATCTATAATGACTAAACTTAACATACTGCTTCTTGATGAATTTGGATGATTTGGATTTCAAGGCAAAGTAAAGATTCACAAAGGGCAAAACAGAAACACAGAAAATTATTATCTCGTTCACCTAAGTTACCCAGTCTCTTGTTCTGTGCACTTGACGCCCCCACAGTCATATCATGTTCCTTCAGCACGACAGTATTCAAAGAAGTGATTGACAGACTAGGATGAGTCCAGAGCACAGTAATGAGGACTTCATTACTGTCTCCTAGTTTGAGACATAATGGTAAAAACAACAAACAATTACTTAGGAGAACAGATTGGAGAGTGGGATGAGAAAGAGAATTTCATAACTGCCTTTAAATATTTGTCCTTATTAAAGAAAAGTGAATCTTACTTTGCATTTCTGAATAACTTTAGATGAAATTATCTTTTCCAAAAGAAAGACTTGGAGCAACATGGAAGCAACTCTTGGTAGGAGGATTCATTCTGTAAGATTTGACCAGGTGATCATTGGATGCAAAGACTAGAGAAGCAATTCTTCCATTAGGGGAAGTATAATATGGTCTTAAAAATTCTCACCACAAAAACTTCTAGAAATTTTATGAAACTGATTGCTATAGAAATAATAACAAAAAGCTACCATCTCTTATTTCAGCTTCTAATAACAATAAATTAATAAGCTAATTATGCAGACTCTTTGATTTAAATTATGCCTAGGGAAAATTTCTCCTAAGCAACAGAATACAGTTTTGGAGATGAGCAAACTTTCTGTCCTCACTAATATGTGGAATATAATATAAGAAAGTAGAGAGTATTATTAGACAAAAGGAAGGGAAGAAAGGAACAGAAAAATAAGGGCTGTGGCCAAAATACATTATACACATTGAACCACCAAAAATGTGAAGCTAGTGTGGACGGAGGACAAGCAGGTGATGGGGGAATTCATTAAAATATGTTATGGGCACATACAAATCAGCTGAGAGGAAACTCGTTCATCTGTGCAAATAACATGCACTAATAAAAAATATGGGAAAATATACTTTTAAAAGAATTATTAAAAAACCAGTCAGCATTTCATTCATCTTTGGATAAGGAGGTAGACAGGAGCTGTGACTTCTAAATTCCACCCATGGAATCCTGGGTCTCTGTGAATTGCAATGGGGACTGGTATGTACCAGAGGATGAGAGCAAGGCTGAGGGATAATCTGAAGACTAGGGTCTGTGGCTTCCTTCATCTCACTTTCAACCATGGCAACTCCATTGCAGGCATCCTCCTAAAGACCCACTGAGGGGAGAAGCAACCTCAAATGCTTAGACATATATTTTTTTAAAGAGGAAACCATTGAAATAATCAGACCTAATAATAAAGGATTTGAAATGAAAAAATTATAAAATTCTTTCTCTCTCAGTTCAGAGTTTCTTTTCCAAGCTTGGCAGTTTTCCAATGTGCACAAGTTTCCTACATATCTTCATGTCTTGACATTCCGCCATTGGACACTGCTTTGTGGCTTGGCTTGGTAGGGATGGAATGCATGCCTTTTTAACATTTGAACTGTGACTGTACTTTATTTCAAGTTACTCTGTAGACATGCCTTGTGAAACCCTGAGGCTTTATGTAACTTAAATAAAACCTGCTGCTCCAAAATATACTGCCTTTAGCTAAATTCATCGAACAATTCCTAAGTGAATGCTATCCAATAACAAGAAACTTTTGCAACTTTTAAAGTAAGAACTATAAAAAAGATGACAGATTGAAGCAAGGGGTAATATTTGCAACTGGTCACAAAAATCTAATGTCTCTAATTATGCATTCCAAAATACTGATAAGGAAAAAGCATGCCTACAATTAATTAAAAAGAAAATACCAATCACATTAAGAAAATCCAAAAATATAATGCATTGCAGAGTTTGTAAAAATAGACAATCTTATATTATCTTTCATACTTTACCACAGGGGACTATTTGATAGTATCAGTCTGAATTACAAGTAAATACACTTTGACACAACAATCCTAATCCAGAGACTTTACACTTATAAATGCATGTATGGAGAGTAATCTGTGAGGCTCATAACTGCATCACTGTTTATAACGCAAGACTGTAAACAATCTAAATGGAAATTCAGAGTGAAATAATATGCAGCTGTAAAAAAATGAATGCATTAGTTTTGTATACACTAATAGGAGAACTCTACAAAATCTTTTAGATTTAAAAACTGAGGTGTAAATTATTATGTGAAATTTTATGTCTTATGTAAAATGAATCAAATGATATGCATATTTGTCTTTGCATGTATCAAGAAAATTTGAAAGTACACATGTATCTAAAAATGAATAAAAATGGTTATTTATGTTTGAGTAGAGGCAGTTGGACAGATGGGCACAAGAATGCAGAGAAAATTATTTCATTTTATTATACTTCTAGCTACATGAATACATAACTCTTTCAAATATACAATTTAAAATTTAAATAGACAATTTACCAGTTGAGGAAATTCAACTCAATAATTATTCTTTTCTAAAATTACCCTATTTCACTTAAAAAAGAGTTAAAAACAGTGAGAAAAAACTATATAAAAACAATACTACTATATATCTATGTAGGTGCATGAGAAGTTAAATATATCAATGTCCTCATTTAATGTGGACAAAGTGAGTAAGTTTTAAATTTAATTCTGAAATTTTGGGCAATAATAGAAAAAAAAGTTACAAGATCAAGTTATATAATTTTTACTACCTGATAAAACAGCTTACCATATTTTTCACACTTAGTGTTAGGTACAATAACCAACAGGACATTCTAGTATAGAAATTGATTCATAAAAGTTTAAGAACATTCTTTGTAGTATTATCATGTAGTAACCTCACTAATCATTGTATCAATTCTGCAGAAGCATGATTCCTATTAAATAAACATTAGCTATTTATATTTCCTAAAATGGTCCATTTTAAGTAATAATCATAGCTAAATTTAACTTGCATCACCAGCGAGTCAGTATTGTTATTTTATCTGCATAGCATACTGATAAACTAAGTACATAATATTCCCTTTATGAAATGAAACAAGGCTTAAAAGTCATGTCACTTGACTAGGAAGGCACAACTGTTCACTGAAGGAAAGGGAAATTAAAGCAAAAGATCAGGTCCAGAGGAGTGATCTGAACCATCATGCAACATGCCACTACTCACCCAGTTTATTTATGGGGTGAGTCAAGCAATTATAGATGAAAGAAAACAGAAGTTGAGGGGGAAATTTTATCAAAAGTCAGTACTATAGGCTTGGGATATATCTTTTAACAAGTTATCCAAATGTTCTGAACTACATATTGCAAAGTTAAATTTTGAGAATGGCTGCCTACATTTTCTTTTATGAGCTTATCACATAACTGGAGTTTTGAAAGGAGCCAAATAGTAGTCACTTCAAGGACACACTGACAGTCGATCCTGGATTCCTATTATTCTGTGTTCTGAGGAAAGAAAGATCCAAATGCTTTGACTACCCCACTCTCAGTTGGCAAGGTCAATATTCTATTTTTAAAAGCTGTGAAGGTTGATTCCATTCAGCCAGAGGGCCATCTCAAGCTGTTTTCCTCCACAGACCCAGCACTGTGATAGATTCTAGACTGTGGAATCATGAAGACACAGACTTTGTCCTTGTCAAGTTGGGCAGATGAGATTTACATACTTTGAGAAAAAATAAAGAAGCAGAAAAAAAACAGTACATAATTAAGGACTGTATGTGTAGTATAGGCTCAGTTAGCCATGAAAAATCAGGGAAGAAATATAATAAAGCATAATTAAAGAAGGTTTTATAAAGTGGTGAGTCTTGAGTTAACTCTGAGTTAATACAGAAAAAAGAAGCCACATTTAGGAGATAAAATATGAACCAAACAAAGATTGAAAGGACAAAGTGGCATTTTCAGGGTGTTCATATCATTTTTGTTAATCCATGCATTATTGTTATTGTTTTGATAACCCACTACATGTACATCCTAAGAATGTGGAATAAAAAGAAGAGCAAAATAGGATTTTCATCCTTAATGCTGAAAATACAGAGTGTATTTTTAGCTGAGATAGGATTTGTGCATGTTAAAAATGGGGATACCATTTATATTAGAAGGAATAATGGAAGGAAATGTAGGAAAGTTCATGGATGGAAATTTCAAAGGCGTCTGCTGAAAGAAACTTGAAAGACAAAACAGAAATGGGTATTTTTTTTCCAGGTTGTAGAGTCACAAATACCAAAATATGGACATTATTATGTAAACTGAGAAGCATAATAAGGACAAAGAATGGAAACTGGATGCCAGTTGAAGTAATTTGGAAAGAGTATTTGTAATGAAACAGTATAAAAACATTTTAATAGATAACAGGTGAGTATAAGTACAAGAAACAAAATAAGCGATGAAATAAGAGAAGGGAAGATGTTGAGGGGCATCAAAGAAAGCCAGGACTGGGAAGTCTTCTGAATGAATGACCTATAGAATTGGTGAGAGACTAGATAAAGATGAGGAAGGATAGGATGGATTCAGATGTATTTTCAGGTCTTCATGTCAAGCTTTTGCTCAACTGTTTATATTGGATGAATATAAAAATGTTAAGAGAAGTAATCTTTGCCGAGGTTAAACTGTGAATCTAACAGAAGCATTAGGAATCATGTATATAGGGTGAGATTCAATCTTTAATTAATATTTGTCTATATCAGCAATTGATTGCCTTATGAAATTTTCCACATTTCATGTTTGCATTGAGTTTTTCATTTTGTAAGTCACAAGTTTCAGCAGGTTACAATTTAATCTGAAAAGAAAAAGCAAAATTGAAAAAATTCATCCTTTCCTCCTTCCTTCCTTCCTTCCTTCCTTCCTTCCTTCCTTCCTTCCTTCCTTCCTTCTTTTCTTTCTCTTTCTTTCTTTCTTTCTTTCTTTCTTTCTTTCTTTCTTTCTTTCTTTCTTTCTTTCTTTCTTTCGTACTAGATATCAAGTTCACAGATTCACATGTACTAAGTATGCATTCCATCCCCAGCCCTAATATTTGTT
Organism: Cuniculus paca; assembly: GCA_004365215.1. NCBI lineage: Eukaryota > Metazoa > Chordata > Mammalia > Rodentia > Cuniculidae > Cuniculus > Cuniculus paca. The sequence continues at coordinate 7,579 of RJWT010014748.1, read as the reverse complement.
TTCTTTAGATCTATGAATTAAAAAAAGCCAAATCCAGTAGGGAGATTTAAATCAGCAATCTGAAAGGCTCTTCAGAAGTGGTCATAGCTAGAAGCATTTCTTGGGAATGAATAAAGACTTTGATGAATGGTCCAACAGTTTATGTAAGGCCTGATATAAGAAGAAGTCCATGTTAACTACTTAAACAGTGTCTGGGAGTGTACTGTTTTGTAACAAGGCCAGGTGAGGAAAATGAACATAAACTATCGATTAACAGTTTACTTGTTGGATTATGAGGTTGATTCAGAAGAAACAGACAGGAAGTCTTAAATAGGTCAAAACCAAAGCAGGAATTTTAGACATATTAGAACTACCTAGAAATAAACAAACACTGGTACCATATAGTGAATTTTGCCTGTTCTGATGCCTAGAGGCGAAATACTATGGATCTGTTCCCTCCTCTCTCAATCCAGGACCCAGAGGAGCTCCTAGAAGTGCAAATAAAATGCAGAAGAAGGGCGTTAAGTTTCTGAGTTAATGAAGTCCCTTGCGCCCTGAGAATCATACCAGTTCTAACACTGGGCCAAGACAGAAGGACACAGCGCACAGAGCTGATGTCTGTGAAGCTTAGTCAGTTGGAACCATCTTCCCAGCACATAGAGGGTTAGCTTGGTGTGCCAGGTGTCAGCTGCATACCTTGAAGATAGACATAAAGACCTAAAAGAGCTATTGTCTGGAAATGTATATGTTTGCTTCTGCTTATTTCTTTCAGTTGGGAATTCATTTCATTTTCCTTCTACTTTTCTAATAAACTTCCCCTTGAAAATTTTTCTCCTTGTGATTCAAAAGCTGTAGGGCACAGGCAAGGTAGTGGCAGCTGCCATCTCAGCTGGATAATATTCTCTCCCCTTTTTCCCTACCAGTTGATGAGGCTGAGGCAAAACAGTCTTAGAGGTGAAACCTCTGGAAGAGACAGGACAACAGTGATCACTGACTCCTTCCTGTCTCCAGTGTCCCTCACTGTAAGGGTGTAAAAACCTTTAAATATACACATACATACATACATACGTACACATAGAAAGAACATGGACATATGCAAATGTACTGAGGTCACTAGTGGATTCTGCACAATTTCTTAGTATCTAACAGAAAACAATTACTGCTTTTCAACAGTGTACAAATAAGCTGCATTGAAAATAGTCTAAGATATTTCGTATATACAAGCTACATATAAAGGATAGTGGCAGAATAATGTGTTCTAGCAGTAGTATACTTTCCCTTTAGCAAATTGTACTCCAATATATTTATTTCCCATTTTATATTGTGCTGAGTGAGAACAAACCTTCCTGGGCTCTCCAAAACCCTAAGTGCAAAACATATTGAAAAACACATAAACAGTCCTCTGTTTCTTCCTTTCACCTGTTGTGCTGTAGTCGTCTGTGACTTCATCATACCCAGAAGTAGCTAGAGTTCACTATTAATAGAGAGATTGCAGGTAAAATTATTTCTACTTGCCAGTTGAACTAGATTTCACTCTCTTCAAGTGGGCCAACTTCCCACTGACCTTGGCAGTGGGTTGCCTGAGTGAAGGTGTTAAAATGAAGCCACACAGTTTATTGAGCACTAGGCCTGTTTTCCTTTTATTCAAATAGATTCATGTGACTCTTCCATCCAATAAACTCTCATTGACTTTGGAGAGAATGAAGGACACGGAAAATATGGGAAAAATATGAAGCTCCTTGAGGATCTAGCCAATATCATAACCTGTAAAGGAATAAATGCTGATACCCTTTTAAAAAGAGCACAGCCCCATGCATGCCTTGACTATTTGCTCTACTGTGAAACTGAATATTGAGAAATCAATCTTGTAGCTTTATGTGAGATATGGTTTATGGAATGGGACTGAGCCAAGCTGATATTGCCAGATTTATTTTGCATATAACCTTTTTAATTCTACAGATATGATGTGCAACATATTCACTGTTCTAAAATGACTTCCTATTTCCTAGAGCAATAGTCAATAAACATCATATTCTTTCTAAGCTAATATAATATTACCAAGGCCTCTTGGGACTCAGGCTGTCTAGTCTTTTGGCAGAGCTTCTTAGAATAATATCAAAATACCTAATAATGAAAATTAGGTTCTACAGCAATACAATAAGTAAAAATGTCATGTCCTTTATATATTACTTCTGTTGGTGGAGGAAGGAATTTAAGTATGATTTTTTTAAGATGCTATGAAGTGCTAAAGATTTCAAAGAATAATATAAATATGTACATCTGGAAATAAAATCCATCTTTACTCATGATTAACAACAAACCATAGGAGAGTGGGATTTTTTTGTGATATGATTTATGTTTACCAAAAAGGAGCATTGTAAAAACACTGAAGGCCTTGGAAATCATGGGAGATAGCTCAACTGTTCACAAAGCTATAATAGGTCTATAGAAAATGGAATGAATAAACATGACTCTTCTCTGGGAATTTCATGGCTACTGGGAGAGCTGAGCAAACTTAAATGAAACCACACACCATGAGGAATATTTCCATGGCTCCAAGGATACAGTTAGAGCCCAACCACACAAAAGCATACACAGTGGAATTGCTACAATTACTAAAGAAGGTGTCATTAAAGGGAAGGTTTGGTAAGAATGTGACTTCTAGGTGGAGTTTTGAATGAAGAAAATCATGGTTCTCGGTAGAGAACATATGTCAGATTAAGTGCTCCTTGACAGATGCTTGGCTAACATCTTGATAAAGCCATGATAAATTGAAAACGTCGCAAGTCAAAAATGCATTAAATGTGTCTAACCCACTGTACATCATAGCTTAGCAACAACGTACATTGTAAGGTGTCAAGTTGTTACCCTCATGGAGTTATGGCTGACCGGAAGCTGTAGTTCACTGTTTTTGCCCAGAATCAAGAAAGTACTGCTACTACTTACCTAAGAAAAGATCAAAACTCAAAGTATAGCTTCTACTGAATGCTTCACTTTGATACCATTTCATTTTATTTATTTCTTTAGTTTTGATACCGAGAATCAAACTCACGCCCTCGCGTTTGCCAGGCAGGCACTGTGTTGATGAGCTATATCTCTGGTCTGATACTATATTAAATTTGAAAATTTTGATACCATTTTTATACCATTTTAAATTTGAAAATGAAAGTATGTAAATAAATCAAACTGTAATCATCTGTTGAAGTATTGGACAGGTTAAACTCCAATGTCAAGAATGATACATTCAAATTTGCAGGCTGTTAGATTGTGAGATGTAAAACTAAGAGGTAAGGAGAAATTAGTAGAAAAACTGCCTTAAAATTAAGTTAGGTCAATAAATCACTAAGACTAGGTACTTAAAGACTTGTTGAATAAGGTATTATTAAATATGCATTATAGTCTACTGTATTAATAAAAAATAATTGCCATTTTCTGGATTCATGTCACTTCCCTGGTGATATGTAAATTGCTTTTCATACATTATCTCTTTTGACTCAACATGTGACACAAAGTTATCCTTATTTACAGAATAACAAACTGAGCTCAGGGAAATTAAGTAACTTTTTCCAGGCATTTTTATTTGATAAAGGGAGAAATTAAGAAATTCAATGTTATTAGTAGGGAGGACCAATGTCACAATGACTCTAGGAAGACATTCAGTTATTGCACTCATGCTAGATCAGAGAGTGGAAATTTGGGGAAAGAATCATCCAGAAGTTCAAGTATGAAATGAGTTTTGTGAACCATACCTTGGAGGAATAATCTGAGAAACTGTAAGGCTAAGATCAGCAGTTACTGAACGACTAGTCTAAGAAATAGTTAAAACCTTATGAAAGGGTTCATAACCTACCATACAGATTATGTTTGCTGTAAGAATTATACAGCAGGACAACCCATTTGGGACCCCTCCTGTCACTCAGGAACTATTTCTATTTTCCAATAAATGTTCCTACTTAAAAAAAAAAAGATTTATATAGCAGAATAGTACAATGTATTGATTCAAAAGTCAGCTTTCCTAAGGTTGGCAGTGAGATTTTTGGCAAGTTTTGAGCTTCTCTTATCTTTAGTTTTCTCATGATAAAATAGTTCTAATTACTGATAGCTTTTATCCCATGATAATATTATAAAAATTAAATTTGACTTTGAAGTAAAATGCATAACATAACCCTAATGAAGATAACATGTGCTTGGTAAATGTCAGTTATTTTTTGCATAACATATACTCAAATTTTTCACTCCTTTCTACATGTTAATGTCTGGGAAAATATACAGTCCCATCTTCCTTTTCTAAATTCACCAGCCTCCAAAAGATTTTAATTAGAAAAATATCTTAGATCTTGTTAATGAATGAATACATGCATGTACACACACACAAATTCATACCTATGCACACATTTCATGAAAAAACACCAAATACAGCAAATTCTGATATTTTATTATAGTCTCCTTTGTTTTTTGAAATACTGGTAGCAACTCATTAAGTTGACTTTATGACTTACTAATGGGAGTTAATGCATAAAATAGAAAAAAAATTCTTAATTACTTCTTGGGTTAATAAAGATGACTACCGAGTTATAAATTTGTGCTACTTGTCTAGCCTTTCATAGATTTGCTTTTATTTAATTTCACTTAGGTATTATGCCATTGGGTTGTTTTGATGGTCAGTATAAAATTTAGTCACATAAGAAGAGATAAATGTTGGCAAAAAGGTGGAGAAAAATGAGCCCTTGTATAGTGTTGACCTGGATGAAGAATAGACTAAAAAGTAAAGGTAGGTGGCCAGGGATGTAGTTCAGCAGGCACAGTGCCTGCCTAGCAAGTACGACTTCCTGAGTTTGATTCCCAGTATGCACCCACACACAATAAAGTGAAAGAAGTACTATATGGTATAGCAACCCTTCATCTGAGTATAAAGAAAATAGAATTACTGTTTCAAGGAGATGTCTGCCCTTCTATGTTCATTGCAACATTACTCACAATAGCCAAGATATAAAAATTTTCTATATTTTTGTCATATGCATGGGCAAAGAAAACAAAATAATGTTATATACATATATCTCACTATATATATATATATATATATATATATACTTCCTTAAAACAGAAGGAAATCCTGCCACTTGTGACAACCTAGATGAACCTGAATGACACTACAGAAAGTGAAATAAGCTAGACAAAGATAAATACTTTATGTTGTCTGTTATTTATGATTTTAACAACATAAATTTAAAAATTCATTCATAAGAGTTGAGAGTAGAATGGTGGTAGAGAGTGGATGCTGAAATGGGGAGGTGTGGTCAAAGTCTACAAACTTTCCTAAAACAACTTCTGAGAATCTAATACACTGAGGATCTAATGCACTGTAACTACAGGTATAATACTATATTACAATTTTAAATTTGGTGAGAGGGAATCTTAGATCTAACACACCAGAAGGGTAACTATGCAAGGAGATGAATGTGTTGCAGGTACTAATTAACTTGATGAAAGTAATCATTTCACAATGTATATCCATGTCAAATCACATTGTACATTTTAAATTATATACAATTTTGTTTGTCAATAAAACCTTGATAAAGTTGAAAAAAAATCGACCAGGTGGAATTTAGAATTGTATTCATTTTAGGAAATTTTTGAGTCTAGTACAGAACCTCACACAAAGTTTCATTTATGAGAATCCTTGCATATCTCTCAGGTCCCAGATGAGATGTAAATAGACCCCACTTTGTTTTTTTTTCCCTAATGGAAACCACGAACCATTTAAGGAAGCAAATCAATAATGCCCAGCCTTTCTAAGAGAACAGACCTGTGGCAGAAATTTTGTTACTTAGTCTTACCACTATATTTGTATTATCTTTGCATTTTTCTAGTATTTGCCATTGTTCCAAATTCTTCTTTTTTTTAGTTATTTGATGTGCTTCATTTATTTATATTTTAATTACAGTTTTTGAAGGGTTGATGTAACTGCATGGTTCTCAATTTGATAGAGTCTAAAGAATATTCCAGGAGAAGCGAGAAATCTCCTCTCCTGGTGCTGAGGAGTCTTCCTCTTGTCCCTGCCTTCTGGAACAAACTGATACAGTCAATATCTTGTTTCCTCCTAGAGATGTGTGATGTCTCAGGATACAGAAAGATAGGCTCACATACACTAAAATTGCTTATGATCCTTCCATGTAATTAGGAAGCCATTCTTTCTGTCTCTCTCCATATATACATATTTCTACATGTTCTTTAATATTTTTCATTAATAAATGATTCTCCGCAATGGATAGTTTTTAACCAACCTTCCTGTTTTGCATTTAATGTTTCAGTGTTCATAATTATGAATGGTGCCAATTACAAACAATATCACAGTAAATACACTCATCCCTACATTGTTCAGCATATATGCAAGTATTTTTCCAAGGACAGATTCCTAAAGTAGTGCTTACGGCTATAGGATTTGTGGTTTTGATAAATAGTGCCAAACTGCTCCCTGTTGAGATTGAATAATTTATACCTCCACTGGTAATGTACAGGTTTCTGTGAGTCATTCCAAAACCTTTTTCTAAAATGATGTATAGTAGATATCTGGTTGACATTAAGTGCTTAAAATGGAAATTAAACTTGGTTTAGGCACAGAAAGATGTAAACAGAGGCAGAGCTTCCCAATGATCATGCCTTATGAAAAATGGAAGATACTAAGTAGAGAATTTGAAAAATTGCAATCCAAAAACTATAGTTTTAACTAAGAATAGATAGGTTTCCTGGATGGAGGAGGGGAAAGAAAATGAGAAGGGAAAGGAGGGAAAGGGAGAGAGAGAGGGAGGAAGAGTTTGTTTTTGGTTTGGAGTAGATTTGATAGCAACTCAGCAAAAGAGGTATAAAGAAGATATTAATGACACCAAGTAAAGAAATACATGAGACACCTCTGGATACTTCAGGGTAGCAATATTTAGGGATAGGAGCAAATGTTACTCTGGGGAAATGAGAAGGATTACAGGAAGATTTCATGAAATTAAGTGACAAGGTTTCTAGTGGATTCTGACTGCAAAGAAAAATACACACTGCAGCAATGTATTATGTAATTTAAAATATTTTAAAAGATGAAAAGTCTTTCCTAAAATAGAATCATACAACCAAACTATAACCCTACATAATTAGAGTATAATTATCACTCAACAAAGAAGACTATCACATGTAAAGGCAAAGATTTCTGTTGCTTTAACCTTCATAAATGTGTAATATAATTAACAAAAACTGCTTTAAATATCTTGTACTAATGCAGCCAATTTGTTTATGGAATGAGCCAGTTTCAAACACGAGTAGACTATTAAGCCCTTGGTATTAAGCTAGTGCCTTTGGCTAGCACGATTAGAAAACTATTCATGGACAGAGGGACTATTTTTCTCGCAATCGTCATCTAAGGTACTATATTAACTGATCCATATTAAGACACTGACCAAAATAGAAAAAGATTAAAATGGAGGAACAGCATAGCATCATCTTGTCAATATTTTAAAATATTTTCATGTAACTGTTAATGTTTCAGAAGACTTTGGAGGAACTAAAATGATGTGAAAACAAAATAGATCTAAAAGTTATAAGAAGCTAATCATAG
>RJWT010014747.1:0-20894 GCA_004365215.1 Cuniculus paca | reverse complement strand
CAAGTTTCAATGCTTTGTCTTACACAAGAAATAAATGTGTAATTCTGATAGTTTATTCTATTGCACAGCAAATATTCACTCCCTTGCACCTTCTTCACACCCATTCCCCTCCTTGCAACTTGCTTTGGTCTCATGATGCACAGAATTAGATCTACTTAACTCTGGGCTTGGCAATGTTGCTTCCTTGGCCACTGGAATGCTAATGAATGTGCCTCCAGGAAGAGTCATGAAATATGCTTGGAAAAGTGGACTTGCTCTTTTTATGCACTAAGTAACCACTGGACCAAGGTAGATCAAACCCATGTGGGACAGATCATGACCCAATCAGCAGCTTGAAGCCAAGCCCAGGTAAACCAGAATACGTCAGCTCATTACAAACTCATTCACAGATACATAAGTAAAAATAAATGTGAATCGTTAGATGTCTCTAGTATGGTTGATTTAAATGGGTCACAGTGTTACATGAATTTTAGACCTTTTCCTTATAGAATCAAGGCCTGAGCACTCCTTCAGACAAACAGGAATGAGGAAAAAAGACTACAACTTCAAATTCACCCCAGCCTAAGGGACAAAATAACCCTGGCTTTTAAGACATACAGATAGGATTTGAGGATGGGGGAAAGATTGTTTAACGTATAACATGGTGTAATATGGTTCTGAGCCTTGGCCTCTTTCTTTTATGTCATTCATTTTCTTTTCATTCTTATTTTCTTTCTTTCTTATTTTCTTTCTTTCTTTCTTTCTTTCTTTCTTTCTTTCTTTCTTTCTTGTTTCTTTTGATATTTTGAGACAGGTCCACATTTGTAGTTTAGGCTAGCCTTGAACCCACTGTGTAGCCCAGGCTGGCCTCAAACTGGAGATGATCCCAGTGCTTTAACTTTCTGAATGCTTGGATTACAGTTGTGCACCACCACACCTGGCTTATGTTACTCATTTTCAAGAATTACTGAGTAATCTTTTGATTACTACTAAACTCCAAATTATGCTTATTCTCTTTTTAAGCATAATTTTGGCACAGGAAGAAATATGCAGTTTCTACTATTAAGAAATCAAAGAGCCTCAATTTCTTTGCCGCAAAAAACAAACAAACAAACAAACAAACAAACAAACCAGCGCACTTTGTAGGTGTTTTTGTTCTTCGCTTTACAACCTGTTAGAAAAAATCACTCTTACTTGAGATGTGAATTTCCAAAGAGGTAAACCTAAGTATCTTGGACCTGTGAAAGGTGATACATGCATGCCTCTATTCTCAGTTGTGTTTCTTGTTTATGTCTCTTTTGTCCTGTTTATTGTGTTTGTATAGAAAAGAAACTGAGTCTATATGGCTATCACCAGAATTCTACTAGGCTATACTGAATTTTTAAAAAATGTTCAGAATCTAAAATCCCACAGACAAAAATCCAAGCAACATGACCTTTGTCCATATTAAGAGAAAAGGGGTTTTGTGTCTTACACAGCAGTTCCACAAAGCTCAGTCATCCCTACTTCACTCAGATGATCTATGGCTCTCCACCCTGCACTTTCTCCATAGTGAGAAATAACCAAAAAAGAATATGGTCAGAAATGCAGGCTACTTTGCAGCCTCAATTTTGATTATCTAGGAAGAGAAGAGACCCAATGACATCTTGAAGGCTCTTGCCCCCTATTTTCCAAAGCATTAGCAAAAGGCAGGAAGCCAACTTCTCCCCTGGAAGCCTGAGGCAATGGTTTGGATGAGAGACTACATATACAGTGCAAAACTAGTAAACTAATTAAGTAGAATTATTAAATTAATTATATAAATATTTTAAAGACAATAATTAGTTGAGCTAAATTTCATAGCATACTGAAAATGTACCAAAAAGATAAAGACATTTAAGTTATTCCTCTGTCAGATGGTAAAATGAGAACTCCCATGTAGTGAACAGCAACCTGAGATGAAGTACCAGAGACAGAAGGATCTGTTTTCTTGCCTGTGCACATAAATATTGGTAGTTGGCTAGAAATGTACCCCATTCCTACCTTCTATTTCCTAATTATAATGGCAAATATATACTGGACCCTTTGTGCCAGGTACTGAACTAAATGCTGCACAGGTATGACATCATGCAGTTCCTACTATAAAATTATAAGGTAGCATTATTATCCATTTTGCAGAAGAGAAAACTGAAATCTCTAGAGATTATGTCATTTCCCTGAGGTCAGACAATAACTAAAACAGTCTGGTTCCAAATCATGTAATCCGTTTGAGACTCTACCACCCCACAGTATTCTCTGCAGGAAGGAGGGAGTGTTGGAAGTGGTATGAGGAGAAAGAGAAGGCAGGCAGCTGAGCTGAGGAGTTGAGGACAACTGGTATACCCTGGCCTCTAGAGAAGAAAAAAAATGATACTGGTGAAATGTCTTGTATTGACCAAGAGCTTTCTCATTGATCTTCCAGGCTCACCTCATTCCAGCCCCATGAAATAGGTATAATTGCCCTCATTTTACAGACAAAGGCGCCAAGACACAGAGAGATGAAATACTGAGTGCAGGGTCACAAGGCAGGGAATACAGCAGAACCAGGATTTGCCTCCTATTTCCTTGGAACCCAGGCCAGTGTGAGTTCATTAAGGAACAACACAAAGACCCATAGTTACCACACACTGAGGAAGGTGTTAAAGGTATTAAGTTTCTGCCAAAAGAAAAAAGTGATCATTATTTGTAAGTTCATTGTTTGTTGAAAACTCCACCCCATCCCTTATCCTGAAAGAAGACAATAATTTTTGAGCAACCTGGAGTCCATGTGTCTCCTCATACTCACTCAGGTGCTATCCTCTGTGGGCACTGAAGGGAGCATGTTGGGCAGTGGCAGCTATCTCCACCTTTAGGAGTGGTGGGGAGAGAGACAGGCAGGCACACCTGCAATAACCCCAGGAGGCACCAGGCCAGTGCACAGCCATCCACAGTGATGTGGAGACCTGGAAAAGGAAGTATCCTTGGCCAAGAAAGGCTTCCCACTTGGCAAGAGGGCTAACTTTGGAGCTAGACTTGGAAAAAGATTTCCAACTCCAATGCATGTGCTGTAAGGATGATCTATGGGACCAGACAGGCATAGAGTGCCTTCCTTACATGGGAAAGGCATCAGGAAGGTGACTAGGTAAGAAAAGGTGAAGAAAAAACTACCAGATAGGATTGTGAAGGAAGAGAACAAGAAGTAAACAAGGAGCAGGCCCTCCTTGTGAATCAGCATCATGCGTGGGCCGCTGAGGGGACAGCCAGACACCAGTCTTTTGCCGTGAGTCAGCCCTATTCATGGACTGCAGGGGAGAAAAAAAAAATTAGCAAGAAGCAAGCCCTCCCTGCACATCGGCGCCATGCACGGGCTGCTGTGGAGAAGGCCAGATGCCAGCCCCTTCTGGCATGCAGGCTGGGAAACAAGAAGAGCCAACCACCACCACCCGCCCCCACTGTAAGTGACCAGTTGATCTGCAGAAACACAGGCTGCGATGATAACCATTGAGGTAAAACACTACTTAATGCTTGTAGTGTTTAGTGTTTCACTGACTTTGCAAGTCTAAAGTCAGTAGTCTGATCATCTATTCAAAGGATAACAATATGCAATGTAGCATATATGGGAGATCTCCTTCTGAAGGTGGTAGCCATTGTTAATTCCCTATTATCTTGTTTTGAAGTCCAGTATCATTGTTTCATTGGGTTGGGTTTTATTCTGTTTTGTTTTGTTTGATTTTATCATATCCAATAGCATGGGTAGCTATTTCAAATATAAGATATATTATGGTAGCCATTTTGGATTTACTACTGTCTTGTTTTGAAGTCCTTTATTGCATTCACTGTTTTGTTTTTATTGGTTCTGTTCTGTTCTTTTCTGTTTGATTTTTACTATGTCTGAAGGTATAGCAGCTATTTTGAAGACAACAAGAGGCACTATGGTAACCATTGTTGATTTCCTATGGTCTTGAAGTCCTGTGTCACTTACACTGGTTTGTTTTGATTGACTTTATCCTGTTTTATTTTGCTTGGTTTTATTCTCTTTAAAAGGAAAAAAAAAGAAAAAAATACCAGATAATTCATGATAAGGAATGTGGACCTGAACCTATAGTGGAAGACATTTTTCAGCAAAAGAACGATATGATTGGGTGTATGTCTAGAAAGCTCTTTTGGCTAGCATAAGGTATTTGGTTAAGGAGGAAGTCTGGTTGAAGGAGAGAGAGGCGAGTCTGGGTGGTGTGGGTTTAGGGACCCACCTGCTCTGGAAATAAATAAGAGGGGTCAGGAACTCCACCATTGCTTTTGCATTCGATTGCATGTCCAAATCTGTTTAGAGCTTTAACAAAAGGCGGAGAGGTCTGGGCCCATCCCAAACATACTGAATCACAGTTTCCAAGGGTTGTGCCCAGCAAGTTTATGTTGCAGAAGTACCAAGGTGATTCTGACAAGTATACTACAATAAGAGGAGCAATCGACAAGCTAAAGCAAAGATGTAGACCAAAATGCAAGACAGACTGGAAATAAGGAGGAGGAGAAGAAAGAAATTACACTACGATTTCTATGTGAGTAACCTGGGGGAAGGGTAAGTACATAAGGTGAGCTAGAACTGACTCTAGAGGAGTGAAGGCAAGTCTAGCAGTGGATATGAAATGTATCACTCCCCAGAAACCAGGCATGGGCATATGCAGTAGGTAGAAGGGAGCATTTGAGCTGAAACAAAAAATGCAATAAAAACCATGAGCTGGGGGTGTTGAAAAACATTACAGAGAAGACTGTGCTGCACCTGGGTCAGAAGATAGCTCAAGAATTCCCAGTAAACTGAAGCAGAAAGTGAGCAATGAGAGAAGTTGAAAGACAACCATTAGGGGAGTATAGCAGAAACCACTGGGGGAAGAGGTTAGGGGTAAGTGTGGTCTGTAGAGTCCAGACTTTCACAGAGGCCAGAAGAGGTTGAGGAACAGAGGCTTTGCATTTGTCAGTTTGAAGCATCAATAGGGTAACTGTGTGTCAAAGCTGATTGCCCTGCATTATGGAAGAAACAGAGATAGGGGAAGGAAAGGAAGGTCCTTACTCTCCTGTCTCAAGACCTGGAGTTGAAGTGATCTGTTTCAGAGACGATGAAAAATAGGATGAGTGCGACTTTAGAAATACTTTCTCTTGCCTAAGGATTGGGAGGAAACTCCCACCAAGGGAAATACTTAATAGAAGGCAATATCTCCCAGAACTGATTCAACCAGCCAGTGAAGAAGCAAAGACAAAATGCAGCATGATTACCAGAGAGGACAAAGACGAAGGGGACACTGGAGACTGGTAGAACAAATGTCTCCAACTGTTTTTATTTTTTACATCTAGACCACTAGCTAACTATGGAATCAGTGGGGGTGTTATCTCAAATCCACCTCTATTTAGAAATATTAAGGTGTACAAAATTAACATAATGGTTCTCACAGGAATCCATGCTAGATGTCAATCTAGAGTATGCACTGCTGTTAAATGCTTTCCCGTGTTGTCTGATAAATGTTTAAAGCAGCATCTGTCTCTGGGGAAGACCAACTGCTCCTTTTGGGACTAATTGCACAGACCTGACAAAGGGCACAAAGGTGCATGACCAAGAGGGTGCCACTAGGGAACAAAGAGAGAGGCTTAATGAATCACAAAGGTACATAATTTATCAAACAAAAAGAGTATGACATTTTAGAGTAAATTCCATGGAAATGAATGCACTATGTTTGGTTGAATCAGGCACTGAGAATATTTCCTTAGAAACCAAGTCCCTATTTTCATTGAGGTGGGGGAGGGGAGAAAGAAAGAGAGAAACGTAGGTGCTATGGGACTCAAGTGCACCAGTGAATTAACATCTTGTGGTGAAAACACTGCCTGAGAAATTAAAATGATATTTGAAACATAAATCCTGCGTGCTAACAACTCTCGTTATAAGCATCTGCCAGAGTCAACAGGCAGAGTTTGTTTGCTAGGAGGTTGTTTCTGGAGGCCAATTCTTGAGTTCTCAAAAAACATCTGTGCAAATGCAGGGGAAAAAACCACAGCAAGAGAAGCCATCGGTGGTTAGGTGTGTTATAAATACATTATTACTTCATTGTAATGGCACACGGGCCTTGGCTAGACTGCAGAATGACCTCACCAGCTGTCAGTCCTTGACTTACTCTCCTTGAATGAGCATTCAAGATACAGCAGTGACTCCAAGGCAGTACAGTGTAAACACAGAGGTAATCAGAAGAGAGAAACCGGGCACAAATTCAGCAGCATTGCACAAAGAAGCGGGGAGCTCTGGCCAAAACCAAAGAGACTGAAGGATTTTTCGGTCACACAGAAACACCGTTCAGCCATTCAAGACAGCCCTGAGGATCTTTTGCATGGAAACTCCAAGCCTATCCACCTCCCCAACCCCCCACCGCCGCCCCGGGCGTTCTCACTCTGTCTACCCTCTCAGAGGGGAGGCCTCGGGGCCCAAAAGAAGCAAGTCTCCTTCCAAGGAATCCGTTCCATAGTGGAAACTCAGAAATGCAGGCTGAGGCTGGGTGGCAAGGGTCCCAAAGCAGCTGGGCTCCTGGCAAAGGTCCTCAGGCACAGAGAACCAAGAACTTTATCCAGGGGTCGGCTTCCCTCTGCAAGTGAAGAAAAACACTTTGAAGATAAGAAGACTGCCCACAACTAAATGGAAAATGATGGGTGGCCAAGAAGTGTCAGGAGCTGCGGAAAGAAATGGGAAGAGAAGAGAGCGGCACCTGGAGGCGGGCTGTCCTCACTTAGCTCAAGTTTCCCCAAGCCCTGGGCCATCCTGCAAGGGCCTGAAGCAGTTTGGTTTTCTGTGCAATGTGAACCTTCATCATCCTTCGTTTGACAGAATTATGTATGCTGCTCAGGGAAGGGAAACTCAGAAATTTCATCACATTTTTTATTCAAGATTTTAAAGGAGACAACCAGGCCATAGGACTGATGTGATAACTGGGAATATTTATGGGTTTTGATCATCGATGTCGCCACAGTGCCTCATGGGAGTTGCAGTGCATACAGTGTACCCAGGTTGTACGTGAGAATTAACGAATGCATACATGACTACAACAACCCTAAGTGTCTCAGGTACTGCACCAAGCTTAAGGATTTATGTTTATTTTAGTGTCATCCCTCCAGTAGAGGTCTTGTTGCTCAGTCTTTAGCCGTGAAGCTTTATTGCAAACCAAAGTTCAATGTTTCCAAGATGAGTGTGTTTGTACTGTAATCACGTGGGGGAAAAAAGCATTTCATTCAACAAAAATTTTGCCCTAATGATTTAAGAAAATATGTGGCAAATTTTTTCAGTTCAGTGGGTATCTATACACTGATACAAGAAATAATGTACGCTGCATAGAAGACATAGCAAAGTAGCAAGGCGAGTTTACAGTGTAGTGAAAGGAATAGGCGATGACGAAAGACATCCCATGTGCCCTTATGGCAGTGTTAGCGAACTTTTTCTTTCAAGATAAAAGACATTAATGTAGAGTTTTTTTTTTTAACCTACACTAAAACCTCAATATTCAGGTTTAATTGCAATGTTAGCACTTTGAGATAAATAAGTGGGTTTTGGGAGGCGGTTTGGTACTATGTCTCTAAAAGGTTTCCCATCATCCTTACGGGGTAAGACTGAGTCCTATGAAGAATAACTAAACAAGTAAGAGACAGAATTTGCTGCTTTATATAAGATAACCAGAGAACTTCTGAAGGAGATGACAGAATTTGCTGCTTTATGTAGGATAACCAAGAACTTCTGAAGGAGATGACATTGACAAGATTTGAAAGAAATGAGACATTAAGCCCTGCAGATAACTTAGGGAAGAAGACTCCAGAATGAAAAGATACAAGGCTCTGAAGTAAATAAATCCCCAGTTACCAGGACCCAAAAGAATACTGCTTTCACTTAATCTCTACCCCTCCTTCCAAGTCCTTCATCCACGTCAGGTTTCCAGGCAACATGACAAAAGCCACACACACACCCTGCATTTACTTGAACGTTCTCTTTCCCCTTCACCACCTTCCACACTGCCATCACACTCACAGGCGCAACACCCCTCTGAAGAATGCACTCACTTGAGAGCATCACCTCATACAATACAGGTGGGGGGGGTAAGGAGATGGGGCTCAAGACATCCCCTGACCCACCAGCAGGGGCCAAGCAAAGACACCCAGTTTCAGAGGTAAAGCTTCTGACATGGCAGAAAAGCCCTCGAAACATTAGCCACCCCTCTTTTCTTTTCCTTTTATCAGAATTCCAGAACAGTTATTAACAAGTGAAGTCCTCTACAGCCATTGGTATGTTTTGGATTTTGAATGTCTTTCAAAGTCCCATATAAAGGGGTGGTCACAGCCCATAGAGCTCTGTGGGAAGTGGTGGACTCTTTCAGGGTTACAGCCCACAGAAAGGAAATTGGATTGTTGAGCGCGTCCCTTGAAGAGAACACTGAGGCCCCAGAGCTTTCCTCTCCCTCGTTTTGTTTCCTGGCCTCCATCAGGTGCATGTAGCCCTCCCACACACACATTTGGGCTATGATGTACTGGGCCAAAGCAACAGACCCAAGCTACTACAGACAGAAACCTCTGAAACCAGGAGCCAAAACTAAATTAGATTTTTCTCTTTATAAGATATTTATCTCAGGTATTTTGTCACAGCATGAAAAGTTGAGTAATGTAGCTATAAAAGCTGTTTGTTCGTGTCAAGTATTTTCCTGTCATAGTTTCATCTCTTCCTTACAAGCACCCTGTCCAGTGTGTAGGACATGGATCTTTACCACATTTTACAGAAAGTGAAACTGGGGCAGAGAGGTTATGATCATGGAACATTTCAGTGGCAAAATTGAAAATGGGAAGTAAATTCCTGACTTCTAGCACTGGATCCTTCCTATATACTTACTGTCAAGTTTTTTCTAGAACTGTTTCTTGGAGAGGACATGTTGATGAATTATAATGTTCAATCTGAAAAGTTTTTTGAAATTCAGGATATCATGGAGAAGTTTTACCTCTGCGATTATGATTCTGAACTTAAATAAGAAATGAGTATCTATACATTCAAAGATAATTTCACCGTTAACTGCAAAATGAAGCTTGGCAAATGGTTAGTTCTAAGTGTGTTCTTTGAGGGGTCAAACAGTACACAGAAATTTTTATTTTCTTAATTTTAAAAGTATTAAAATTTTGATAAAATATATTCAAAATTTTGAAAACAGTAAAACCATTCCACCACTGTCTTTTTGTTTACTTTCTCTTTGTTCTCTCCTCTACACCTCCTTTGATTTATCAGTAAACTCCTCCACTTTTTCTTTTGACGCTATCAATTTCCATCATCTGTCAATATTTCCATCCACTAATTCATTCATTTTCTCCATCTCCTCATTCAAGAATCACTTTTTTATTGCAAGTATACATTTGTTTTTTTAATTAATGTTTTGGTATATTTTAGATATATGTAATGATAGCATTCATCAGAGGAAATTTGTACCTATACATGATATATCTTGATTCTTCTTTTATCCCCATTACCCTGCCCTCCCTTCAATCTCTCTTCCCCTTATTACTTATAAAAGCTTTGTTTCAATTTTTTCCTTCTATTTGTCATTGTTTTTGTTTTTGTGCACTTGAACACTTTTGAGAGTTCAAAAGTGAACACGTCTTTTGTCCTCACCTAACCTTATACCATAGTGCAAGGAGCAATGGGTTCTGAGATGGCTATGAAAGAAGGACACAAAGAGAGGATTCTCTTAGGTACTTAGTGTCCCAGGAATGAAGCATAACAGCAAATTCAACTTACCAGGGATGGTTCTGAACACTGCTGCCAGTATTATCTGTGATGTGCTTCCAAGGAAGACTGAACTCCATTTCTATATAGCATTGGTGGTGGCCACTGATACTTTTTAAATCTCTCAAAGACCTTTGTAGATAATGAAGGGAACTTTTGCCTTTAAAATCACATCTGTGAAAGGAATAAGAGAGCACAAAAAATTAAGGAAAAGAATGTTTACCCCCTCTTCCCAGATCTTTCAGTTAGTGGCAACACATTTTCAGGGGTTATCAAACACTGTCCATTTCACAAATAAGAATCTACTATTTAATTTGAACTCATAGGAAAGTTAACAGGCATGGTAAAGCAGATTTTATTACCTATATTTTATGAATGAATTAACTGAAATGGTTCATAGTAGACCCAGGACTAGAAACAGGATATTTTACGTCTCATTCTATTAAGATATTCCTCCATGATCCTGGACAAAGTGTACTGGGCATACGCAAAGCCCAGTTCAGCTCTACATTGTCCAGAACAGTCGCCATGAGCCACATGTGGCTACTGAGAGCTTCAAACACAGCTTCAAATTGAGATGCATCACAAACGTAAATTACACACCAGCTTTCAAGACTTTGTGCCAAAAAATGTAAAGTAGCTCAGTAACAATTTTATGTTAAGCTGGGCAAATTGTTCACTGGCGAAGCACCTGATTACCATGCTAATGGCCTGGGTTCAAACTCCAGCCCTGAAAAAAACATTATGTTGATTATAGGTTGGAACAATAATATCTTGGATATATAAGGTTAAATAAAACATGTCATTAAAATTAATTTTACCTGGTTCTTGGCTTTATTGAACATGACTATTAGAAAATTTAAAGTCACATATGTGGCTTACATTATACTTCTATGGAATAATACTTGTCTAGACAGAGTTTGCTGACACATCTTTGGAGAGATCGCTTAGAATACAACTACTCACTTTCCATAGCAATGAAATTTCTCTGGCAGTTATACATCTTCCTCTCCAACGTTCCTTCTATTCTGAAACAATGACAACACATATTTTCACATGTTTGTGTGATCCTGTCTATTGAAAGTCATGGCAGACAAGGAGGTGTAGTTACCTTTTATTATTTAGAGGAAAATTATAGAAACAACAGCCCCATTTTCCTTCATTTTTTGGTGTCTATATTTAGGTAATCCAGAAACTTTTGTCTCAGTCTATGATATACTCATTTCTGGAATGTTTTCCTATTAAGTTTCTCTTTTTCCTCTACAAAAGAATATGAATCCTTACTGTTTGCCTCTTGGTCATCCTTGACACTTTGGAGGTGACATCTTGGAAGACTTCCCTTGCATAGAAACCCAGAGTTGAGGACAAGGATGAGTACTGATGTCCGGATGTTAATATCTGAATCCAGGCTCTGGTTTGTAATGGGCAATCGTCTAATGTGGTATTTACAGCTCAAGAAAAAAAAATTTAAAGCTGATTGCTTCCAGAAGCTCTGCATCTGCCGCCCAGTAAGCCTGCTGGTTTGATGCATTCGACAAAGTGCATGAAGAACTCTCTAACGTCACAGTGATTTGGTTAATTGGGTAAAGATAAGGGTTTCTGAATAGCGTAGTCAGTTTGCCATATTGGCCTGGCACCCAGGGACATGTGATGAAAAAAAGCTTGGCTGTCTGGATGCATCTGAATGCTCGGTTATTTCATAAAGCCTGCACTGTGTA
Source organism: Cuniculus paca (assembly GCA_004365215.1). Taxonomy (NCBI): domain Eukaryota; kingdom Metazoa; phylum Chordata; class Mammalia; order Rodentia; family Cuniculidae; genus Cuniculus; species Cuniculus paca. The sequence goes on along the minus strand of RJWT010014747.1, from coordinate 9,419 downwards.
TTTGGAATGCACATTTGCTCTTATGAATAACAGTAATTGTTTGGCTTGGCCTGCCTTTGTGTGATCGCCAGCTGGCAATGACTGGAACCGTGACACATGACACTCCAGCTGTGTCCACATGTTTCTGCCTCGCAGTATCCACTTATATAATTTGCTTTTTTGATCAACAGTTGAGCCATTTAAGGGAACTCATCATATTACACATGCCAGCTACTTCTCTGCAAATACTTCTATTGCAATTTCAAAAAAAAAAAAGATTTTCATTATTCCTTGCTCATTATGGTGATGTAGCAACTTCATTAAATATAGTGCAGTAAAAGATACATTCCTAATTGAACTTGAGTATTTTTCCCTTGAATACACATAATTACAAGACAATAGCTTAGCATTTAATCAAATGAACCATTAAAATAGTAACTAATGATGGTCTTACTATGACTGACAGACCTGACCCAACTATCTTTAACTTTCCTCCCCATTTTATTAGGCTTGCTATATCAGTCGTTGTAATTAGGTTTGTATTGGGGGACTGATAACTACCTGCATTGTGGTAAAGAATCTTATCTGCTGGGGTGTTAAATTTTCTGTTCTGTTACAATCTATTTTCTTCATAGAGATTTTGAAGAAGCAAGCAGAAATTGAACTTGACCCAAAATATACTTGTATTTTTATTACCTTTTCCTGTGAAACTGAAAACATTCACTTAATCCCTCCTTCCTGATACTGAAGAGTAGGGAACACACACAGTCTTTTCAGCTCTTGGGAAAATTCTAAATTATGCAACCTTGGTAACTTATGGCCCATCCAGTGAAACTAGGCCATTGTTGCAGTCTAACATTCCTCCTCCATTTCTTCCCTTACCATAGCTTGGGCTTCAGCAATTGCTGAGTTGATTAAATGTGATGAAATATCTGAATAGCTGACCAAAGAACCACATGTTGACAATCATTAAGGCCCAGAGAGACAGGTACCATGCACAAGTGATTCATTTTGGCTACTAGCTACTTTCTTACTTGGAGGAGGGAAGAATTTACTTCACCATTCCTTTAGAATCCAGAGTGTCCTTGCTTATGCTAGCAGTCAGCACCTTAGCAATATTGGAGGAGCTGAATACAGTAGCCATAAAAAGGTCAGAGTGGGGAGGGGAATGTGGAAAAATCAAAAGTCCATTAAACTAACTGTCAGGAGACCTGAAATTCCAGTTTAGGATCTGACACTAACTAGTTGTGCTTGGGACAGAAAATATGTTACATCTTAGAAAAACTAATTAAATAGAAATTTGTGCAAATTTATTGTTAATTGGTAATTGTGTGTACTTACAGTACAACATGATGTTTTGATGTATGCCCACATTGTAGAAAGAATCTATTAAGATAACTAACATATCCTCCATGTCACCAACTTATCATTTTTGTAGTGAAAATGTTAAAAATTTATTGTAATGATTTTGAAACAAATAATATATGAAGTGTGGTCACCATGCAGTGCAATGGATCACTAAAACTTATTCCTCCAATCACTGAAGCTTTATACTCATTGATGAACATCTCTTCTCTTCTTTTTTCCCCATAACCTCTGGTAATCACCTTTCTGCTTTTCATTTCCACAAAATTGACTTTTTTAGATTCTACATACAAGTGAAATACATAGTACTTTTCTTTTTGTGCTTGGCTAATTCCATTGAGTATAGTGTCCTCCAACTCATTTATGTTGCTACAAGTGACAGAATTTCCTTCTTTTTAAAGGCTACCTTGGCAGGGCGTGGTGGCTCACGCCTGTAATCCCAGCACTCAGGAGGCTGAGACAGGCGGATCATTGTGAGTTCGAGACCAGCCTGGGCTACAAAGTGAGCTCAAGGCCAGCCTGAACGGCATAGTGAGACCCTGTCTCAAAAACAGGGCTCGGGATCTAGCTCAGCGGTCTAAGCGCCTGCCCGGCAAGCGCAAGTTTGTGAGTTCAATCCCCGGTGCCGCAAAAAAATAAATAAATAAATAAATAAATAAATAAATAAATAAAATAAAATAAAGGCTACCTAGCATTCTATTAAACTTTTTCTTTTTCAATTTTTTACTGATGGACACTTAGATTTCTTCCATAACTTGATTACTATGAATTATGTTGTAATGAACATAAGAGTGCAGATATCTCTTCAGTATATCAGTTTTAATTATTTTGGACCTATACCCAGAAGGAGAATTGCTGAATTATTGGCAATTCTACTTTTAGCTGTATTATCCTCCAAGATAGCTATATTAATTGACATTCTCACCATAATGTACAAATGCAACCTTTCCTCTATATCCCCACCAATACTTGCTATATTTCATTTTAATGGTAGCCATGCTAATAGGCATGAAGTGATATCTTGTCGAAGTTTAACTTGTATTTCCAAATGATTGGAGGTGTCGGGTACTTTTTAATATATTTATTGTTCATTCATGTCTCTTCTTTCAAAAGCCTGTTTAGGTACTATTGAAACATATGAATCTCTCTTTAGTTCATCAAATACTTGATTCTTTTAGTAAAAGAAGAGGGGGAGCAGCAGGAAGTATGAGTGGGGGCAGTCTGACCTTTCCTAATACACAGGATCTTTAATTACACAAGTATTGGACAAGTGTAAAATAGTCTATAAATCAGTGGATTGTTAATGTATGAGATATAATGAATTTGGGAGTAAAACATCAAGAGATGCATAAATCTTATATAGAAATATACTTTATCCAAAGCTGGAGAAAAGCAAGATGTTTGAGCAGACTTATTCTGCTTTCTGATGGACATCTGAGAAAAAGCAGCTGACGGAGAGTGGTTCGAAAAATGTTTTTGTCAGCCAATTTAATGTCAACAAATTTGGGAACTTGAAGGATCCAGAAACCTTATAGCTGACCCCTTTTATTTTACTGATGACAAAACTGGGCTATGTTAAAAGGTAGCTACTTGCTTAAGGCCACACAACGAGATAATGCTAGACCAAGGAAACCCAAGTCTTCTGATTATGGCCCTCTCTATTTGATCTTGGGAGAAAACTTACTTTAAAAGACATTCAACAAGAATCGAGAGAGGGTGCTCTCTTGGAAAACCATGCTGCTGTGGGAAAATAAGAAGAGGTAAATAGATAAAGTGCCAGACATTGTCTCATAAAATCACAAGACAATAAAAACTGGATTAACAACCAGGAACAAAAGTTTGTCACATCTCTGTAGGGCTTTGATGAGAGGCATGCTGAGACTTAGCAACTGGTTGTTGGAGACAGGGAAGAAATAAGAAAAGGCAGAAGTGGTATTGGAAGCTTTACCCAGTCTGAAGAAATAGTCCCATGGGGAAGTGTTCAATAACACAAAGAAGTACAGGAAACCATCTTGGATCAGGCACTTGCTAAACATTTGAAAGGGTTTGGAACCGGAGGACGTGAAGCAGCAGCAGCAGCAGCAACCAGACAGTGATGATGCCTGGAGTTAGAAAGCCGACAATGTCATGGTTCTGGGTGGTCCGTCTGTTTTGGAATAAGACCCCAGCCAGCAGCTGGAGTTACCAGACACAGGCCCAGCTCTTACAGAAAGAAGCTTGCATGAGCTAGAACTGTCACTGGCATGTAAAACTTAAAGAAGAAGACAAGATATGCATCTTTCATCCAAGTGAGCCCAGGTTTAGGGCAGATTCTGATCTCAGCAGGATTGTTAAAGTATAGATCATAGGAATTGGACTGACCTATTTCAAAGGGAAGAAAGTGTAGGAGGGCTTGGATTGTTCTCAATTCCACATGGTGCTCCTGGTTTAGGATTGTATATTATTTCTACTACTATGGTTTGAGTCTCCAAGAGCACTTATACACTTGTTTAGACAGTCTGAGAGTCTATAATGGTTGCTACTAAAATATAAAAAATTCAGGGTCTAACATACTGCACCCATTTTTCTTAGTTATTCAGTGATCGAATCTGATTATTCTCCAGGCTTCTGGTACTGGGAAGGCAAAGATCATGAGTGTTTGCCATTATGTATCAGGCAGCCAGCATAAGGCCAGGTATATAGTAGTCATTCATAAATACATGTGAAACAAGCAAATATACCTTCAGACCATTCTCTTCTTTCACTGGCTCTTTCAGTGTTACTTCTATGATATTAAGACCTTGTACTGTCTACTTTAGAGTTGTCCAGGTCTGGTGTATACCCATGACTGGTTCAAAACTGGTTATAACAGAATCTTAACCATAGTGAATATGTAGCTGGGAGGTGTCTTAGTTACTTTCTTCATTGCTGAGGCAAAATATCTGACACCCAAATTTAAAGGAGGAAAGTTTATTTAGCTCACGGTTTATAGAAGTTTCAGTTCATAGTTGACTGGCTCTAAGATAAGGTGGAACATGACAGAGGGGCATTGCAGAGGAGAAACAGTTCACGGCAGGCAGAAGGCAGCAAGTGCCAAGCCACAAGCAGCAACTTTCTTTCTATCCCTTACACTTTATCCAGGCTACTCACCCTCAGGGCAGGTAGTACACCTTAATTCTAGCACTGTGTTCTTGATCCCAGCATCATACACCCTAGATTCAGTCAACTCTGAAAAGCCTCACCTGTGACTGCATGAGACTTGAGGGGACATTAGACACAATCCACAACAGGAGGAAAGGTTTTATGTCTTTCCTTGACCAATTTTGTCTCTTTTCCTACTCAAAGCATTTACAGAGTTTAGAGAGAACTCAAAAAGAAGAAAAAATTATAAGGCAGAAAGAAGAGCACTGAATACTAGAATACTAGCCTTATTAATCTTGAGTGCTATCAAGAACAAGTATTAGATCTGAAGGGCCATTTCAGATTCAAAAAGTATGCAGAATGTTAATGCCTTTTTAAATGTACCTGAATTGTTTAACTGGAAAAACTTATTCACTTAATCATACATTTATTTATTCTTCTCTATTCCACTACAATTTATCCATTGTAAAAATCAAGATTAAAATAATTCTTATCTCTTAGGGTTGGTGTGATTATTAAAGAATATTAAGAAAAATTCCTGATAAATAGTAAACCCTCAATAAAGTTTAGCTACGATGATGTTAATTGTCATAATTTCCATCAATACCATTGCTTTCACTAAGGAATCACTTGTTCAGAGAAAAGCATCACTGAACACTATGAGTTCTCTGAGGGCAATGTGTGATATAGTTACCTCTCTATGTCCAACTAATACTGAGCTGGACACAAAAAGGCATGCTCAAAAATACTATAATTAAAACAATGAATGTATGCTATAAGTGCACCTCAGACTTGATGGATAAATAAAACAACATAAAAGCAGTACTGATATGAAAATATTATGAATAAATACAAATCTGAGTTGGAAGTGATAAGGACAGGCATGTATTAAGGAAGAAATCCTGTGTATTGCTGAAAACTCTGAGAAGACTGGAACAGTATGGAGCCCTGAAGTGTGGTTAGTGCTACAATAAGGACAGCTTTGAAAGCCAGGCTCAAATGGCTGACTTTGTTATAAATCAGTGCTTACAACTCTTTCCCATACCAGAAACACAGTAAACATTTGACAAGTTATGACCAACCTACATCTAGGAAGTTGAAAAAAGTTGCAAGTTGGATGAACTTCAGTCACTAATTTCATCATAGGACAGACCGCTTACTATTAAAATGTTGGTTTTTGATTAATTTATTATTTTTCATTAGAAAAATAGTACTTCTATACTATTTATAAAATGCAAGCTTATGAAATGTCCCTTGGGATATAGAAATCTGGACAAATCATACTGGAAATAATGTTAAATAAAAATGTATGATTTACAAATTAAAACTTTTCTTGAAGCTGAAGAGAACTGAGGTTGTAGAATAAACATTTAGAGAAAAACATGATTCTGAAGGGATGAGAGGTACAAACAGTGACTTCTCCACAACAAAGCACAGAAAAAAGAAGACAGACCAATGGGTAAGAAGTTTTAGCTAATATCTTAAATGAATTGAGAGAAGCTCAATTTTCAATGTAAAATGTAGAACTATGAAGATCTACGGACACAAGCATAGTTCACAACCAACCACTAGATTCCCTTCATCACTTTCACACAGTAACTTACATAAGTATCCTGGGAAAAAATGAACATGTGGCAGGAGACCAAAACCTCCAAGAGAGGGGGCATAATTCACTGTGACACAAACTTGCCCAGATTTCTTTCCCCTATAGAACAAAGTTTTAAAATTTCCTATAAGAAAAAACTTTGACTTGCAGAAAGAAATACAGCATAATGGAAATGTTAAAAACAAAGTGAAAGCCGGGCATGGTGGCTCATGCCTGTAATCCCAGCACTCGGGAGGCTGAGACAGGTGGATTGTTGTGAGTTTGAGACCAGCCTGGGCTACAAAGTGAGCTCGAGGCCAGCCTGAACGGCATAGTGAGATCCTGTCTTAAAAACACAAGGGCTGGGGATTTAGCTCAGTGGCCTAAGTGCCTGCCTGGCAAGCATGAGGTCATGAGTTCAATTCCAAGTACCTCAAAAAAAAAAATGAAGTGGATCATAAAATTCATTTTTAAAATTTCTAAATACCTTAGAATTAGTTAAGTTTCTCAAGTGTAAATGGTAGCAATATATACAAATGTAAAATAGTAGCGATTTAATCAAGATAGCATTGTTTTGGTGAAGGATAGACACATTAATCAATGGTACAGAAAAAAGAATCCAAAAACAGATTCATCTACATGTGATTAATTGGTTTTTAAACAAGGTACAAAAGCAGTTCAATAGTAATACAGACTCACCACAAACTTTCATTTAGGTTTATTTGAAATGGTCGCATCTGTACACTTGTCTTAGCATAATTGCTAAAAAAACAAAGTTAAAGATACAAATTTTAAAAGCAGCTAGAGGAAGAAAAGGGCAACAATAAGGCTTACGGTTTACTTTGAAACAAAAAAATAAAAAATAGAATAACATCCTCAAAAGAAAACAATTGAAAATCTAGGATTCTACATCGAGATATAATACTTTTCAAAAATAAATTCAAGACACTTCTTATTTTAGTTACAATGTACAAGGATGCAAAACATTCTTGTTCCTATGGTAACAATAAGAATGACCCAGATAAAATAAAAATTCTATTTTTATTTTTCTAACCAATTTGCAGAGAATATTAGAAGCACAAAATCATTGGTAAGCTGAACTCTAGATGAAAATGATTCATTCATGAGTGAACAGGCACTGGTGGTAGCCTCCATAACTAAATAGTGACCATTCTGAGTACTGGTAGATAAAAAAGACAGCCTCCCATAATCAGAGTCCACATGAATGAAGAGAAGTCAAATAAGCCCTTGAATACCGAGTAAGCTGGCAGGGCAAATCAGAATCTGAAAAAGCCCCCAGATGTAAAAGGAAAATTGTTATAGCTTTACAAGTATTTCCTCTTCTCATATCCCTGAGTTTTTGCCAAGAAAGCTATAGCAGAAAACGTCTGGAAGTTTGGTGTCACTCATTTTTACAGTAATTTGATTCTTGGGTCCTGTCAAATTAAATCCAAAGGTAAACCAAATATACCTTGAACTGTAGCAAAAATCTCTCTCTGTCCCAATACTGGGAAGAATAAAATGATAGCTGTAGGTAAGGTCTAGAGTTGAGCTATTCATAGGTGAATTCAATAAATCAATGTAATTAGAGCAAACTTCAATTTGATTCTAGGAGGTATCTAAATGACCAGTGCTTAACCCCAACTGCCAAAGGAAAGGGATTTCAGTATCTGGTAAATAAGCAAACAAAGCAGCATAATACTTTAGTCTTCATTATTATTTTATTCTCAATGTCTTGCAATAAATTTCAAAAGTAAAAAACTTGAAAGCCAGTGGGAAAATATGACCATAACCAAAACAAGGCACAGTTAATAAAAGAAGAACACAGCTGACACCATTTTTTAAATTAGTGGCGAGAACTTTAAAAATATAAAAGTATTAAAAATTTATAGGGAAATATGGATAAAATGTGTGAAGACAATAATTATTTCTTTTTTATTTTAAAGAGAATAAAACAAAGCAAAACAAAGTAGAACAGAGTAAAGCAGATCTGAACAGAGTAATCCAAGCAATATAGGACATCAAAACAATAATGGCTACCATAGTGTCTCTTGTTTTCTTAGAAATAGTCGTTCATACCTTCACACACAATAACTTCAAACAAAACAAAATAGTATTAAACCAATCAAAACAAAATAATGAAAGCATTACAAGCTTTCAAACCAGAAAATAAGGAATCACGAATGGCTACCATAATGTCTCTTGTTTTCTTCAAAAACAGCTGTTCATAACTTCTCACATATTGCAATCAAATTATAGGGAACTGACTAAAACCAAACAAATCAAAGAATAAAAGCATTATGGGACTTCAAAGCATGATGATAAGAAATCAGCAATGGCTACCATGTCTCATTTTCTTTAAAGTAGCTGTTCATACCATCACCCTTAATAAAATCCATTCTTATAAACTCTTTAGGAGTAGTTTTAGGCATGTATAAACCCATACATGCACATCTATTCTTTCTCTGTTAGACAGAATAACAAAACAAAACATAAGGAACTTCAAAGATGGTGGAACAGTAAGCAGCATAGTAAACAGTCTCTGAGAGAAACAGTTCAGATGCTGGAATACAACATCGTGGAGAGGACAAGAAGGCAGGAAGTGGGTCCCCTGGAACCAGGAAGAATTTAAAATATGAATTGAAGCCCACAGAGAGAATAAAAAGAAGAATTTAAATGAAAAAGAAGGTGGTGGATGGCAGCACCTTAGCCTGGAGCCTGACTCACCCTGTGAGAAGAGCTGATGAGCCTGGAGATGTGCAGTCGCAGTCCCAGTTGCAGTTGAAGTTGACCCAGAGGTCTCTGCAGAGAGGCATAGAGGTGGAAGAGAGTGGCGGACGCAAAGATCTGCTCTGGCTGGTGGTGAGTGCATGGGACTTGATCCTCCCACAGGAGAGAGTGATTGGCCAGGAGCCATTTTGGAGTTGGGCAGCATACATCCAGGGCTGGGACTGCTGCTGGCTTCTTCCAGCAGCTCCAGGTTGTGGGTGGACCCACAGAAGTTGCTTGGACCAAGTTCCCCTGTGTGTTCCAGACCACATCTCATAGGTTCCTAACCAGCTTAGATCCACAGGCCCTGGCCAGTTACACTCCCATGCAAACACCAGGGACTCTTGTGGGCTGGTACTTAGCTCAGGGCAGAGGCACAGGAGCCCACCATCGGAAACCTGTAGCCAGCACTGGCTAGAAAAACCAAGCAGTCATCTGGCAGCTCCAGGATGTGGGTAGACCCACAGAAGCTGTTTGGACTGAATTCTGCTCCTGAGTGTGTTCCAGACAACATCATGTAGGTTCCTGACCAGCTTAGATTCACAGGCCCTGGCCAGTTCCACTCCCATGCAAACTCTGGGTAGGTCAGTACCCAGCTCAG